>DWNR01001742.1:0-14379 GCA_018250455.1 Polygonus leo | reverse complement strand
GGACGTACTGGCGTGTCGCGACGCTAAGGATATGAGGGTGCTGCTTGCGGGCCTGAGTATTTGACTTAGATGTAACGGTTCAACGTACTGCCTACACAAAAAGCCTCAAAACTCCTAAATTAGACCTAAATTAAAATTAAAACCTAAATTAGAAATCTATATATTTTCATATGAAATAACCGCGCATATTAAAAGCCCCTCAATTTGCTCAATGAAGGGCAAATTAAAAAAAAAGCAAAATAATTTATACGCATAAATTACACTTCTCAAATTTACCTCCTTAGGATTGTTATTGAAAAAAGTGATACAATAAACATTTACTTAATTATTTCCAAGTATAAACAATTCAGCAGTCAATCCGCTAATCTTTGCATTTATAGACAAGTAAATAGTGCGGGATATTATGATGATTATAAAAAAACAAAGCTACCATTTCGGCTGTGCGTTGAAAGGCCACTCAGTCAGCAGTAAATCAGTGCGTGCATCTGAAGATGTAAGTAATGTAGATGCAAGTTGTACGGGTTCAACGCGGCGCGGCTGGCGGGCGTGCCGCGGGACGTCACGCGCACCGCGCACCGAGCCGCTCGCGCTTTCGAACACGACGCGCACTGTGCGCGCGCCTTTAGGGACGTACTGGCGTGTCGCGACGCTAAGGATATGAGGACGCTGCTGGCGGAACTGAGTATTTGATTACTGTCTACACCAAACTACACTAAAACCCTGACCCAAATTAGAAATCCATATATTTTCATAAGAAAAACACGCGAATATAAAACCCCCCCTCGAACAATTTATTTTCAATTATTAACAAAGCAGCAGTCAATCCGCCAATCTTTGCATTTGAAGACAAATAAATAGTTCGGGATATTATGATGATTATTAAAACAAAGCTACCATTTCGGCTGTGTGTTGTAAGGTCATTCCGTCACCTATCAACCAATACGTCCATCTGAAGATGTAAATAAAGTAGATGCAAGTCGTACGGGCTCAACGCGGCGCGGCTGGCGGGCGTGCCGCGTGACGTCACGCGCACCGCGCCGCGCGCGCCTTCGAGCACGACGCGCACTGCGCGCGCAGCTTTAGGGACGTGCTGGCGTGTTGCGACGCTAAGGATATGAGGGTGTTGCTGGCGGGGCTGAGTATTTGATTACTGTCTACACCAACAACACCAAAACCCTGGCCCAAATTAGAAATCTATATATATTTTCATATGAAAAACACGCGAATATAAAACCCCCCTCAAACAATTTACTTAATGAAGGGCAAATTAGAAAAAAAACTATTTTATACGCGTAAATTACATTCCCAAATTTACCCCCTTAGTATTTATATTGAAAAAAGTGATAGAATAAACTTTTACTTCCTAATAATTATTTCCAAATATAAACCATTTAGCAGTCACTCCGCCAATCCTTGCATTTGAAGACAAATAAATTGTACGGGATATTATGATGGTTATGAAAAACAAAGCTTCCAGCTGGGCTGTGCATTGAAAGGTCAGTCAGACACCAGTCAACCAATGCGTACATATGAAGTTGTTAGTAATGTATAAGGCAAGTTCGTACAGGGCGTACTTGACAGCGTACCTCACGTCACGCGCGCCTGTAGGGATCTCATGGCGTGTTGCGACGCTAAGGATACGAGGATGTTACTGACTGAGCTTAGTATTTGATTTCCATAAAGAAAACTTTTAAACGTAAAACTTTTTACGCTAAATAAAATACATACAAATACCGTATTAACAATAATAATAACCTAGATCCAAAAGAAAAAAATATATTATTTCCTTTCCAAAATATTTGAACCCCTGAACATTAAAACCCCTTAAATATTTATATTTCATGAAGATATGCGTATTACAAAAACGACATTATCCATTAAACTCATCCCCGAATCCCCCCTTATTTTTTATTCTATGAATGCATCATAGAAAGGACATAGACAGTTTATAAATACATAAAGTATCCACAGAAACCTTGATTATAGGCAGTTTTTGTGGTATTGTGCCAAATTTATTACATCTGCAAAATTGATATAATTGTGTTGTCAAATATAAGGTTTTATTTCGTAGCAGTATTTGTTTAGTCTTAGATTTATATTTTGTAGAATAAGATCTTGCTTTTAATTGCTTTTTGTAGCAGCTGTTAAGACAATATAATTTTCTTTTATCTGATTTACTAAAAGTAAAAAAAGATCTTATTCATTATTCGTGTTTTAATTGAATACTTACCAGTTTGAAAACAGCTTTCAAATTCCATGTTCTGCATTTCGATATAATATGTAATGTTTATTTTTGTTTCCTATTTAGTGCCATAAATATTGTTTTTTTTTTCATAAAGAAAAATCTTTTTTCATTGTTCTCGTTACAACTTTGTTAAATGTTATCAGTGAATTAAATTCATTATCTTGATTGAATACAATGTGATTTCTATATGATCTGTGATTGTTATTGAAACCAATCAATAAAATGTAAGCACCCACCAATTTTGAATAAAATATGTTTAAGGTATTCTCCTTTTTTGTTTTTTATTCCTCCTATCCCGAATATTATATACTTTATTGCTGGGTATAAATATAAAAATATGTATTGTATCATGGTAGGAAACTGTAAAATACGAAGCATTTCTCGTGGAGGATTATGAGGGTTGCGGTGGTGTCTATCTAAACAGACTAAACGAGTCCCAGTCCGAACTAAACGAATTCTACCACCTGGCAAACTATCAGTATCTGTCAGTAGCTAATTAGTAGTATCAGTAGCTATCAGAAAATCAGTAAATCTAAATGTTAAAAGACAATGGTTAATATTAAATAATGCCTGAGAATTTGTCGGTTGGGACGCTTCGCATGATCTTAATCGGTAAATTTTGCGAGTTTCTTGTTTTTCTCATTGTTTCGTACAAAGATCTTGTAACTTTTTAACCTTTGATCATGCCTTTTTCCTTTGTTGTGGAGCGTGGCGAATGGTTCCTTTTTAAAATTTGTCAGAGTCGCATATGTCAGGGTATTGGATAATGGCCTCAAATCTCCTAAGACTGAACCAGCAATGGTACAATGAATTGGAGTAACTATGTATGTATAGACAATAATACTTAAATTTCGAGTATAATTGAAAAAGGTGACAATAACATACAATATTTAGTACAATACTGTTTCAAGTATTTAAGGGGTAGTTATTTTCAGTTCTCTAAAAAGGACGCGGGTTAATAAAAACACAAATTATTGTACTTTATATTTATTTCATTCTCATCTCTTATACGCAAATTACAAAACCGTCAGTTCCAATTAACCCTAACATTCCTATTTAACACACGCGAACTTTAAAGTCCCTTAAATTATTTATATTTAATAATTAATGGGTTATAAAAATAAAAATCATAACAAAAAATAACCCTGTCGAGGCAGTTTACAACAGATACACAAATCATAATCTATTTTATACACTGATCCAAATAGTAATAGCCTAGGTATAAATTTTGATCGATTACATATTAATAACACAATATAGAATTTCGTGTAAATTTAAAATGTCACACAATTACAAGGCCTATAATATAATATAAGTTATAATTTTTCCAATATACAGATAACAAAAGGAATAAACTAAGAATAATAAAGATAATAAAAGAATCCATAAACACCAGTAGTATGTAGTAAAGTTAAATTGCCATAAAATACTATTATTCTAATAAATGCTTAAATCGAGATGTATTGTAAATAATATTTGTAACAATGATTGACTAGGATAATGTTTTGCGATCTTAATCAAACCTTATCTTTCCAATATCAAATTCATACGTACATTTAGTATTGAGGTACCAGAATTGGATAGCGAAAAAGGAATATAAATCGGTATATTTACAAAATCAAGGCCAATAATAATTAATTCTGAGAACAATGTAAAGTTAAATTTCAATATCTCGAACACTTTTTATATATTATAATTTAGTATTGCTATAGGGAAATAAAGGTTTCCTTTCTCATGCCAACAATTCTGGTATACTTAATCAATAATGCAAGTACTTTTCGAGCAAATAAACTATGAAAACTGCAACCGAGTTATGAGATAAACACATTGAAAGTTAAGATTAAAATATAAAAGAAAAGTTCAGAAGTATTACATCTTTTGAATACCTATCTAAAACGTATTAAATGAGATCGAATATATTTTATATCAATACACCACTCAGTAAAATTTAAATGTACTCAAATAATGAATAAATACTTTAAAATATCTTAACTTGCTTAATAAAACTAAGTAGACTCCTCTAAGTGATTGCTAAATATAAGATATCAAGCATTTGTACTTTACCCATATGCTTGTTAAATTAGTAAATAAGTAATAAATGTAGATAAAATATGAATAGACTAATAACTAAATCATTTTAAATGTCTAGTGGGAATAATCATTTATAAGTACAACATACATCAACTCCATTTCACGCCTTATAAACGCTTAATTGCAGTGTTATGATTTTTGATGATTTACCTTTTATTCATGTATGGATTATGTTATTGTTATGGCGTAAAGATAAAGTATACTTACACTAACATATTAAGCGTCAATTAGGAAAGGATGTAATGAAATATCGTGGAATGTTAAAGACACCATCGTAAATAAACATTTTCTATAAATATTAATATTAACAAGTTATAAAGATATATAGAATAGTTAAGAAGGAAATGAACATTACAAAAGTCTATAGTTTCGTTATCTATCAAATATTATTTTATTGGGTGTATAAGATCACTCACTTATTTTCTCAGCTTCTGCAACTCATCTGTAAACTAGCTGTCTTCAAATCTATGTCGGTTACTGGTAATATTTTTTATCGTACAAAGGTAGCAAACGAGAATGTTGCACCTGATGGAAAATAGTCACTGCTACCTGCCATAAACTTTATAATTAACCCCAAGTATGATTAAATCGCGCCTGAGGTTGACTACAGGTGCGCTGCTACCCATATCGACCAAGATGTTTGCCTCGTGTGTAAGTATAGGAAGACGACATTGGTAACCTGCAAGTGACCATTGAACTTCTAAAATAAAATATACAAAGTACATAATGCCGTTTGCACGAAAGTAATAGAAAATTCAAAAGTGCTCGTCATCTGACTCTGTGGTCTCACACTTACTAGCACACAACATGAAAGAACATTTGTTTTTAATATGTAAGAAAGGAAAAAAGAAATTAAGCGGGAAAAATCTGATAAAATACAGCTTTTTATACGTATAATATGCTCCATGATTACTATACACAACACACAAAAATATTTCTGTATGTAATGTATTTACGAAAATAAGGCAGTGATGGTTTGTGATGACTAAGTAAGATTTTAATTTTTTTCTTTGAAATTTTCCATGTGAGAATATTTACAACGTATATGTGGCATTAGATGATAAGCGAATTTTTTACCTTGTTTGTACCTCACACTACCGTGATTCTGTACCCCTTTCGTAACAGTCTTATACACTTTGACGAAGCGTTTTGTAGTTATAATATTAATATAAAAATGGAATATTTTTCGCGCTTAACGCGGTGCTAGCTATCTATTCAAACTAAGTCTATCGTTAATTGAAGAAAGTGTTTAAACTTAAAATGCTAATCCGTGGTTTAACATTTCTCATTTTTCATGAAAAGTTAAAATCTATAATAAACTCAGACTTGAAAAGGCAATATGGGTTCTGGTCTAAAACAAGCAAAACTTCAACGCCAAAGATCAGGAGAAATACCAACTTTAATACCTATTTTTCACCTATGTGCAAAAAACTTAAGAAATAATTGATTGTCAAATGCATAGTTAGTTCATTTAAATAATCGTACTTTCATAAATATTTTTTTTTTCATCCAGTATTTATAATTATTCATTGTCTCGCATTAGACATTCCAGGTGGCGCTACGAACACGGTATCAATTTTACATGCAATTGATTTCAAATTCATTTCTCATCCATGCAGATAATACATGAATGGATTTCAGTTTTAGATCTTACGAGTATATTGTTTTCAACTTCTCCTGATCTGTGGGCGCCACTACATCTTAATGATAAACTTATAAATTGTTACGAATCCATTTGTTACAATTATTTTAAGTTATTTCCTAGCGTTGGTTTAATATTTACAACGTGCACGTACTGTTGCTGTTTTGAATAAATTAGCCATCAATTAGGTACCAATGGATGTTGGTATTGGTAAACAATCGTTTAAGCACATATATGTGTCTCCTTTAATTTTATCCTAATGTGATTGCTGCGCTGGTCTCTCAGCGGGAATAGTTTTTTTTTTTATTTCTGGTGATATGATTGTGCATTTTTTTTGTGTAAGTTGCACGGGAGAAATACTGGATGAAGAAGTGCAAAGACTATGGATCACATTTCACACAGTACATAATGCGACTTTTATATGGCTAATCAAAACAAAACAATCATTCTCTTGTCATTTCATTTTAACCCAAATACTGTCTGGATAACTAAAACTAAAGCTAGCACATTCGCATTATTCACACAGATGGAATGCTTAAAATATATGGAATACTCGTAAGATTGCCTAGTTCACATATATCGAAATAATGGCGCGTAACTTAAAAGTATTTCACGACATTAAAAAAAACAATAGTTGGCTTATGACGCTCATAAGGCGAAACAAATAGACAAGTGTTTTAGTAGGCGTAGCAGTATGACGTCATGCCGGGCGTCTTTTTTATATTAGTTCGTACGCAGAACCACGAATATTTTCTAATTTTAGAAGCTTATTTTACAATGCGTTAAAGATAATAACGAAGAAAATCTCTTTTTAGTTCTATGCTTCATAACATAGCCGAATCTATAATATAAGTATTTCAGCACCATACATCTAGAATATATTCTATCCATGGCACCATTCCGAACGGCCTCGGGTGCAAATTCCAGCTGGCCATGATAATCTAAATTTTAATAAAATTGATGTGTCTGCATATTTTTCCTTGCCTACTTGTATGGGTTAATATATGACTCAAAATTGAAATGGGCCATTTTACCCTGAAAAAAATTGCAAAAAGGGGAAAATTATTGGGAATATTTAAAAGTAATGCTTATTCCTTCTATGAAATAATAAAATTATTTTAGCGTCATGTTCTCATTTGGATTGAATGGTGTATAGCATCTTACTAGCCTGCAATAATTGATTAAATACTCACTAGAAAACACTTATCTAGATAACATAAGAAAACAGGCAATCAGAAAATCAAATGTAGGACATAGTTACAAATCTTGAAATTAGAAGAAGTTTTAACTAAGTTAAGAGTCACTTGTATATACATATCTGAAAGATCTTTATTTTTACGTGGAATATTTTTTATAACAACACAATTAATCATCCAGTGAGTATAAAATCGAATCGTGTATGCGATTAGCAATCGAGATTTGTCGTTGCCCATTTGTACTCTAGGAAACACACGTAACGTATTGTTCTCATTCAATCTCCGAATTGTACCTGTTATGTAACTAGCCAGTAATATTAAAATAAACCCAATTAATGATATGCTAGATCTTATCACTAAATATATGATGCAATGCAGTCATGGATATTTTTAAATTGTATTTTTCATATTAGTTGTTATGCCATGATCAGATTGGATCAAGCTTACCATTAATCGCGCATCATGCTTGTCACAAAGATATCATACATGTCTAGAAACTGCGTCGCACAATGAAATACGAAAAAAGGCTATATTGGCTACGTTTGATAGTACAATGAAATGCATTTAAACTGTGTGTTCGAACGTTTTAGATACAGTATATCAGAAGGGCTATTTTGTACATCAGTCAACGAAATTACGGATCTGTCTAGGATATAATATAAATTATACGCTGAAACTACTATAACGTTGCACTATACGCTGAATAAACAATTGTAAAATATGTTAAAACCTTCATTTTTCGTCAGGCCCGTCATAACATACACTCGCAAATAATAACAAATATTGGAAACTCTGAATTTCACGTACAGATTACTCTAATCTAGACACATACAAAACCTTTGCACCGTAGCTAGTTAAACAAATCTACACGTAGCAAGCTCGCTCGGAGGGCCGTTCATACACTCATAGTTCGTCGAAGGACGAGCTCTCGCGCTCGTCGAACGGGCGCGCACGTTCGCCCCACCGCTCCCACCGCTCGGAGCTCAGCAGCGACTCCGTGTCTTCGTCTTGACGGGGCAGAGGGTACACGATGCCGTCCCCGAAGCTATCGTATTATTCACAGGATAGTTATATTCGTAGATGACATATAAAATAATAAATAAGTGCTCATACCATATAGTGAGGTAAGTAAATAGTTGCATCGGAGGAAACTCAAGTGGTTTAGTAAATGTTACAGTCAAAATAGTTCAAATTAGGGTTATTCTCAAGAAAATATTTAGACCACAAACTACGTTCTATTTTGAATATAACATATAAAATAATCTACTTGTACATTTAAAAAAATACAGTATCTAATTAAATTTTATATTCTATAAACACAACACTGCTCCAATTGTAGAACAAATATTTATGTTTTAATTTTATTATTACACCATTAAACAATGTACTGTGTAAAAGTTTAAGGCCAAATCTGTCTTTATCATTAATTTTGAAAATAACTCCTAAGTAAAAATGTGTAATACCAAGGAATTCGATTTGTTCCAATTAATTTTCAGGTATATCATTTTAATATAACAGTGACATAATACATAATGTTTAAAAAAATGTGATAGTGTTTTAAAAAAATTGAATTAATTCCTGTATTATTTTGTAATAAAATGATATTGCATTTGATCTGATGATTTCGTAAATGACGAAATGATGCTTTCCTTTGCGTGGGTGTCGAAATATGGTATTTTATGTGCAATTTAATCTGTGTATGTGGTTCATCTACGTACAGAGCGTGCAGTTTGTATCTCATGTTATAAGTAAAAAATATATAAATTATTACAAATTATACTACTTTGCTAAGAATTAAACGTCACATTTTTCCAGCAGACGTAAGTAAATATCTTTACTCTTAATATACTCACTTCAATGTAACTTTCGTGGTTTTCTTAATAATAGTTCTAAATGAGGCTGCTAGCGCCAGAGTGGCCTAACTGCCTTTTAGTGAATTTGACCTTTTTACATTTTAGTTATTTAAAAATGGTAATCTGGCGGCCTAAAATCGTGTACACAGTTTAGATATAGTATAGACATATAATTATTTTTTTATAAACAATTTTAGGCTATCCAATTACCATTTTTAAATTACAAAAATGCAAATGGATATTTTAAATGCTGTTAGACCGCTCTGTCTCTAGCAACCTAAAATAATCATAAATAAACTTGCACGCACTGCTCTAACATCTAGCTATCACTAATGGTCGCTTCTCAGGCTCCACTAAACAATTAGCATGCAAAAGGACACTAAACACTGACAATCGTTAATCGAAAAAGAAGTGAATGACATAATTTTGAACATATTCCGAATACGGTGATTGCCGATGAATGAAAAGCAATGTAGTTAGTTGAACGGATTTATTTAAATACATTTTAATAAAATATCGGTGTAATTGTAATAGAAGGTTAATATGAAACGTCCTTATACTATTTGCGGAACGGTCCGGCCCCTTCGAGGGCATAGTCGCCACCTCTCTGACTCGTGTCCAATCTCCACGCTAAAATCAAGTCAACATGTTGTGCTAAATTGACCTTATTTTCAAAAACAAGTTAGAAAAAGTAAATTTTGAAGAAATCGTTAAAGTTAAAGAAGCGATGCTTTTGAGTGCCTTTCATTTCCTTATTTTTCTGTTGTTAAGTGTTGAGTAGTAAGAATATATTATATTTTAATAATATATATTGTGATATTTATTGTAAGCAGTATGCTAATGTTCAACAATAATAATTTGAATCAAAAATCAAAACCTAAAATTAACAATCTGATATAAAATTTGTAGTATTTTAAACTCTGATAATTTTATATTTTACATTGGAAATGTTGAGTTTAATATGTTGAGATTAATAAACTCATCATTTTATTGCAAATGACCCACTTTAAACAGATTTTGTTCTCTACGAAAAATGTTATCGCAGATTATAATAAATTTTCCAACATTGAAAAGAAAATAAACGGTGTATTTAAGTCGCAGAAAATGATAAGCACCCAAAGAAATGAGATTGAGAAAGAGAAAAAGAAATAGAGAATAGAGGAGGCGCAGTAAATAAAGCCCTTAGAATTATATACTTATAACGCAATTTTGTTTTAAAAAAATTAAATAAAATGTTCAAATAAATTAACGTTTGCTTAGATAAGTCTAGCCAGCTGAAAAAATATAAAAGTTTAATATGCCAATTAAAATCTTATAGCCAATTAATTGATTCCAAATTCTATAGATGCTATATTTCATAATACTTTGTATGAAAAAGCATAACACATTTTCAAAATTCAGTTCAGCAGTAATCAATAATTTTTGGGCATATAATAATTGTTTATAGTACTTGATTTAAATTACCAACTTTTTTGCTTATACACCACACAGACGTAATCTTCTTTTAAAATGTATTCGTCCTTCAGAGTATCCATTTGCTTGCTAATATAAAATCTATTTGCATTTTTACTAAAAGCGTATATTTATTAAGCACTGTCTTGAGCAGTGAATACTCGTGATCTAAGCAATGTAGCGCTATTTAAATAATAAAATAAAAGAAACAAAATAGCAGAACAAAACAGTTTATTGTGCACAAAACATACTTACAAAATATGAACATTACTCATTCTATTCTTATCAGTCTTGTGTGTTGTATATAGCTCGAAAATAACAAATGCATTGAAAAGCAAAAATCGCATGTAAATCATTAATTACATCAATAATGTATTGTAGAACAAAAGTCATGATAATTTCATCGACGTTCAATTTTGACTCGCCAGCCGAGCTCCCGCACATAACTTGAGCACAAACGCATAATTATGGAAATATTAGGTGTAAACATAATATGTATATATTTTATATCTACTTAGTCCTAGAGAAATTAATATCTAATACTATTTTCCCGTCCAATAATAATGACAAAGGCACCAAGATTGCTCCAAAATTCGTCACCTATAATATACACTACACTAAACTATTGTGATTTACATAATCAGTTTTCCAATTACTTTCTACATAACTATAACTATAATTTTCATTGATCAATACGTGCAGATACAATAGAAGACAATTGTAAACAAATATCAAAATAAATTTACTATACTGACTGTAGTAACCAAATAAAATAATTACCAAGAATAAGCTGCTACGGGGTAATAAATATGTAGAAAAAATACCACCTAGTCTTAATTTGGCACATTACTGCAGAGCAGTATAGGAGGCACCCTTAAATTCTAAGTCGTTTGAAATAGAACAACCGTTAACGCGAAACGTGATTGGCGGAAAGCCGTTGCCGTGATTGGTTGAAAAAGCGCGCGATTTTACTTTATTTTTTTTTATTTTATTGCGTTTAATGTCAAGGTATGTGTCGGGCGTCGGCTAAGGGGTCGTCGTCTGACCTTGAGCGCGTGGTGCCCATGGACTCGTAGCCATGGGTCTCTTGTGGCGTGGTGAACGTTTGGAGCCGGTGTTCGCGACGCACCGGGAATTCGCACCCGTCCCCGAGGCTGACAAAACGACCACGAATTGAGAGGGTCATGTAGCGTTGCGGGGACCAACTTTTGTTTTTCGATTCAGTTTGATATGTACGGTTCCTAAAGATGTGACATTGAAAAATTTTTTTTCTGACATTTAGATTTTATTTGAATGCAAAAAAAACTGACTAAAGAATTTTTCAGAATTATTAGAACTGGGAATCGAACCCAGAAGTTACAACCAAGATCATATTTGGACGGTATTGTTAATAACTAATATTATATTTTGTATTATTGTCATTCAATGGAATGGCTATAAATTGACACCTGATTGAATGTTTGGGAAGATTATCTAAAAGATTTTTATAAGAGACAATTTTTACCTTAAACACTCAACATATAATTATCTACATACGAAACAAGTACGTAGTATGACAACTCAACTACATTGGAACTATAGTGTTCATATTACTATAATGGTTATCAACTCTACTGTTAAAATTATTTTTATTTTAATATCTTCTTCCAATTTTGTGTCATAACTTGGGCGTCTGGATATTTACGAATGCATTTTACAATACATATACCAAAATTTACTTCAGTTAGAATCTCTTTAACATACATAAATTGTTTTTTTTTCAATATATTTGAAACAAAAGTTAGTCCCTGCAACGTGAGGAAACCTATCTACTTTCAAGAGTGTTATAACATTTGTGCGTCTAAATATAAAAATACATACTATACAATACTGAGCATATAAAATACAACCTTATCCTCATAATACATATGATTATGTACCCAGTGATCAATAAAAATACTTATATAATAAAAATACAATATAATTACATAGGTGTAAGGCGTGAATCGGTATATATCTAAATTACATTAATAAATAACAATATATATATAACAATAATTAGCGATATGATCACATGAAAATGTACAGCTTATGGTGACGATAAATTCATGTTATGGATGTAAGTGAAATGATTATATTAAAATAAAATCCTTCAAATTATATAGTAATGGGGTATCACATTAATATAACAAATCAATATATTTATTTTGTTTAATCATGCCTAGGGTTAGTGATGTAACATTCTTATTTTAAATGTTGTCGTAGCTAGGTCTGCCATCTGTGAAGATTTACCCGGTTTTATTTTAGTTAGGAAGGTATATCCGGGTGGGATTTACAACCGATTAGCTTTTGTAACTATGTTAACAGAAATCTAGAAACCTATTAAATTAATTTTGACCAAAGAAACCAAAACGGAAAAAAAACTTTTATTTCATATAAAATTTGTAAGATGGTCAAGTCGAAACTGAGGCCCGAATATAAACCGATTTTTGAAAATTTGGCAATATCTAGTACCTTAACGAACCAGATAAATAAAAAGAGCAACGATTTCAATTTACAACGTATTATAGAATAAATGCTAAAACCCGGGTATGATCAGAAGGTATTTAATGGAAGACCTAGTTGTACCACCAATATAAAACAAAGCAGATGCGACAATCATTTTAGTTGAGACTTAATTTTCAATAAGCACCGTTTTGAATGATGTCGCATCTACTTTTAAGTTATTAATTATTTTATGTTTTATGATCATACATAAAAATGTTTACACAGAAACCGTCACTAGGCACACTTTATGTTAGAAATGGTCATTCACTTCTTTTTTTACACACACCTAGAGGAGCATGCACTAGACCGCACAGTTCCTAGTGAATCTAGACACATATTCATATAAAAACACACAAAAGACAGAGACACAATATTTTGGTTACACGGAGACATGCAAACGATTCGTAATTTAGTTAAAATATGAAAAAAATGTTGTTAATAAAAGTGCTTTGTATAGACGCCAATGTCATGTGATTAATGCAATCTGTATAACATCTATAATCGCCGTCAAAAAAAAATCTTTTTGGATAATATTTAAATACAGTTGATTTATAATTTTACAATGAGAGGAAATATTGCAGCGGAAAAAAAATGTTGTTATTTTTTTATGACAACAACAAACAAGCACTGGCGCCCAAGAAAATTTGTAATGACCGCAAATACGATCGAAAACATGTAGACTAGGTCGTCACCAATTTATTCATTTATTTTGTTCACACCTTTGAGCGACTCTCCGACGGAAATACAAGCATTGTATAACAGACGATTATTAGGGTTGCAGTGATACCACGCGGCTTAAATGCGGTAAATAAGGTAGCAAACGAGCATGTAGTCCACCTGATGGTAAGTGGTCACTACCGCCCATTGACATCAGGAATCATTCCCAAGTATGACTGAATGATACCTGAATTTGATCACAGATGCGTTGCTACCCCTGAGGACTAAGATGTTTGGCTCGTGTATAAGTATAGCCGGCAACCACGCCTCTGCAACCAAAACACAATGAGTTGCTTCACGGAGGATTATGAGGGTGGCAGTGGTACCTCCCCGGTCAACCTAAACGAGTTCTATCACCTGGCAAAACTCTGCTCTACTCTGATTAGTTCTTGTCTTATATTTTATTGGTGGAACGATTTTGTCATTATTTAACTGCAGCATATTTATTTCTGCTCTGATTTTTCTCTCACTCTAAAGGTCTTCACAATTAAAGAAATAAGTAATACTTTTAACGATTCTCTTTGCTTTATATTAATCTAAGTGAGCAAAAATAATTTATGTTTATATTTCAATTAATGATAATCATGAATGTAGTCATACATAACGTCCGCATCTGTTTAAATTTTCATCCGTGCATTTTTGAGTATATGAGGGTAC
>DWNR01001741.1:0-14382 GCA_018250455.1 Polygonus leo | reverse complement strand
GGCGGTACATACTGCATGTCTCAAAAATATATACCATCATACATGGTGCACGCGGATTGTTGCGAAGTAGTTCTAACGTAACTTTATACTGTGGTTATTTTTAAAGTTTTTTCTTGTATAAATTGAACGATCCCCCAGTCCACCTGACAGTAAGAGGTCAATGCTTTTATAAAATGTTTGTAAAGTGTAAGTTTTTACTTCTATCGGCAGTCCCTATGACTGGCAATTAATTTTTTTTTTACCTTCTTTGGTTTAGTTTTAGGAAGTGCATATATAGAATAATAGAATCTGAAGTTATTGTGTTCTTTATTTTCTTTATAGAAGTGGCAAAAGAACATGCAGTCTGTCTCCAGTAGGTAGACTGCATGTTCGTGCCTACTAATGGTCACAATCAGAACACTATGCCAGGTAGTAGAACTCGTTGACTTCGACCGGAGAGGTACCACGGCCACCCTCATAATTCTCCGTGAAGCAATTATTGTGTTTCCGTTTGGAGAGGCGTGGTTGCCGGCTATACTTACTATATTTACACACGAGGCTTCAGGGGTAGCAACGCAACTGTGATGTGGAACTTAGGTATGATTTATTTTTACTTGGGGATGATAACTAATGTCCATGGGCGGCAGCGCCCACTTACCATAGGTAGACTGCATGCTCGTTTGCCACCTTCATAAGATTAACAAGAAAATCATGTGGGTTCCATTGTGGCGAGCCACATTTTTTTTAACACCAGGAAAACCCGGCACGCGTACCCTCCGCTATAAGGGCCGACGGAACGTTATGTTGGACTCCAACCGACTAAAAACCTGACGGTACTCCTCCTCGTCGGCCCGTGGTGGCGGAGACTCCGCGGGAGACCCGACATGGCGCTGGCCGGACTCGCCTGGGGGGACGCGTTACCCCCCACACACATACTGTGTCAAGAAAATCTTAATCACTTAGCCATTAACGTTATTATCTAGATAGGTAGCAATGTATTCGCGTACTTCATCAACATTTTAAGCCCTCGTGGTTTTTATGTTTGCTCTTAGTGCTACAATCATAATCTTTATTAAGTAGTTCAGACATTTCTTTCTATTATTCAGTAAAATTGGAGTCGTAAGAAAAGTCCTGAGAGTTTTTATTGAACCGCTAATTCTTTAAATGTGACTACTTTCTTAAGTGAGTGTCTTTTGAAATAATTAAAAGTTGGTCTAGAAGAATGTATCTTTGTACATGTATATTTAATATAACGTACACTTTAGTTCTATTTAAAGTTGATCACAGATGACAAAGGATAATTACCACTATTTTTAACCGACTTCAAATGATTAAAGCAGGTTATATTATTATTTATATATTTTTTTATCTATGTTCACCGATATTTTCATCAATTATGGACCGATTTCATTTTTTTTTTGCTACTGTTCAGTATGGCTCCGAGGTGATCGCATTTTTTTAAATAATTTTATTTGACCATGGAATACGAAGATGTAGCATCTTCAAGCTGTAATGGGTCACGGTCATGGGTCATAACTTCGTTGTTTATTAAAAAAGTGTGATAAGAAAGGAAAAATATTAAGTGAAAGAAGAAATGCCTGCAACACTTTGCACCAACATCAAAATTATAAACTATTTTTGACTTTTAAGTTCGTTTCGAAGACGGCTCTATTTTTGGTTTAATATTTTTCATTCGTTTAGGCAATCGAGTATGCAATCCCTTTGAGGTAGTCACTGTCGTTCTAAATATCTATAATTATCATCGATAGAACTAAAGTTTTGCTCGAGGTTGACGATAGACGCATTGCTACCCCTAAAGACTGGGTCTGCTTATATAAGAATGATCAGCATTCACACGTTTCCGAACGAAACGCAAATTGTTAAAAAATAGCTGATATATCGCGATACAACTTTAATTACAATGCGGGCCTATCAACATATTGAGTAACTTTTTTTATAGTATAAAGATAGAAAACGAGCATGCAGTCCACCTGATGGCAAGTGGTCCCTGCCGCCCATGGACATTAGTAATCACCCCGAGTTCGATTATATTGTACTTGGGGTTGATTACAGATGCGTTGCTACCCTTGAGGACTGAGATGTTCGCCTCGCGTTTAAGTATAGCCGAAAACGACGCCTCTTCAAACCGAAACGCAATTGCTTCACGGAGGATTATGAGGATGGCGGTGGTACCTGGTCGAACTACATGAGTTCTACCACCTGGCAAACTTAATTTAAACCCCAAAATACCGCTACAAGCAAACACAAGATCCTGTCCGCAACCGATGCTGACCTAGTTCTTAATCTATAATACTGCTTCAGTGAAAATTGCTACAGATACGGGTTAATAGCTGTCGGATGTTCTTGAACCACCCATAGGCCCCAACGCTTAAGATTTACGAGGTTAACGACTCCTTCTACACGGTTTAATCACGGTTACCTTCTGATAACAGTTGAACCGAAAATCAGGGATATACCAATAGATTATTTGGTCATTAAATTACAAGGTATTTAAAGAAAATTTTGCGAGTTTAAATATATCTACAAACATTCTGTATTCTTTCATTTTCATTTGAGCGCATCATTGATATCATACAAGTTTTATATTCACACGTTATCCCGCAAATCGTTGTTAAATATTTTAACTTCTTAAGGCAAGGATGTATGTATATTCAATAAATTAAACCTGTGTGGGTAAGTCGAGCCGGGTTCTGAAGTATCCAATGCTAATCCCTACATAACTATAAAATTATCATAAACACATTGCCATCTATCGAGTAATAGCTAGAAATCGAGATACATAACGACATCTAGTGGCATTTGCCGAAAGTATGGAACTAGTATAAAATTGCCAGTAAAAATATAATTTAGTTATTATGTTTATGTGATACCTTTGTAATTTTAAAACATGTGTTTAATTTAAATACAAATACATGTACAAAATAAACAAACAAAAATAGATTCTGAAGGACGCCCTGATACCTAATTGGTATCTGGTAACTTTAATACTGTCAGTCATCTGATACTGATATATTAATGTCACAAATGTCACTTTAATTGTCAAGTAGTAAATAGAGGTTATGTTGTGAAAGAAGAGAAATAATATAATTGGGTTTCTTGTTGTATTAAATCAAAAAACAATCAAGGTACTTATAAAGTGAATGAAAAGCAAAAATATCTACGTTTTCATTGATAAAGTTGTATAGGGAAGTTTAAATTTAGCCTCCTAACCTCTTTCGTGTTTTATTTCAGATGAATCTTATAAGAAAAGGCTTTTCTCTGCTTTCTCTCGGAATCAGAGCTCAATGTACTCAATTACCAGGTTAGTGCTATTAACTTAAAATATTAGATAATTGTGAAATGGAAAAATTATAGATTGTTATTATGGAATACTCGATACTCTCTGCCTACCCCGTTAGGGATTTGGCGTGAAGATATGTATGTATGTATGTTATTATGGAATGATTATTACGAAATGATTATTATGAAAAGTTTATATTTCTGGCCGAATTATAAACTTTCCGTTTATAAAATATACTGGTTATAAAATATGAAACGAGTACTTATTTTACTTGACGGTAAATTTACCAGGTGGTAGAACTCGTGTAGTTCGACCGCGGAGGTTCCACCGCCACCCTCATAATCCTCCGGTAAGCAATTCTTGTGTTTCGGTTTAGAGAGACGTGGTTGCCGGCTATGCTTATACACGAGGAACATCTTAGTCCTTAAGGGTAGCAACACATCTGTGATCAAACTTAGGTATGATTCCGATTTCAATCTGTATCTATGTCTATCGACTGATTTTTATGGGCGGCAGCATTTTGAAAAATCAGAGATTTGTACCTGGAGTTGAACCCGAACCATTAAAGATTACAGGTTGAAATCTCCATCACTACACTATCACTATTTGTTATTTTTTAAATTATTTCACTAAGTATTTAAGTTTTTTTCCTTAAAATGAAATAGATTTATTTATGAAAAAGTAGATCTTTATTTGTATCCAAAAGTTTAAAACGGGACCCTATTACTGCAACTTAGCTGTCCATTTGTGTGGCACAGGGCTGTAACAACTGAAACATAAAAGAAGTTGTAACTTAAAAATTTCAAATAATTATGTATTTCTAACCTTCTAACTGTAATAACAACCAATATATACTAGAAATTAAAAAAATCTCAAAAAAAAAAGGAGGGTGCTGTATAAACCAGTCAGGTGTCAATGTTTGCCAAGTGGTAAAACCTAGATACGGGTAACGGTAACACCGTCACTCATTTCTACCACGAGGCAGTTGATTATTAGCAATTTGGATAGCTGTTATTGCCGAAGTCATTGAGTTTTAATTGATTATGTAACCAGGTGGTAGTGGACTAATATTGACACAGACGGTAGCTGTCATGTGTGCTCTTTAGCGGACCATAGCCATTCTGCAGTTGAATTACTCTTGTAACTTTTTTATTTTAAAAGACTTTTCAGCCAGCTTTTTTCTTCCCTTCTACTTATGCCTCAGAAAGGAGCTCAAAGCGTATGAATGAATTAATTATTTAAGTAACTAATTCATTGATGTAACAATGTATGACTTTAATTAAGTGTATATTTATATAGCTTATCTATACATATGAATAAAATTGGAGTGTCTGTTTATGATATTAAAATAACTGCTTTTTACTAAATGCCACATAGGCATGGTACATATACCAAATTAACATTTTTGCGAAGATTACACCAGCAATTTCATTTCCGTAATTTAAAAAAAATGCATGACCGCATTTTTTTTTATTTCTCTATTCAGATAACATCTTTTTTTCAAATATACGATTCTATTTTTTCTTTTTTTTTAATCAGATGTTTCCAGGCTTAAAGACCGTTTGTTGTCAACTACGTCAGAATGCTTTACTGATGAGTCCGACGACGTATTGGCAAGAATTTAATAAAAAATCATTTTTCATGTTTACCAACGTTTTTCGACTAAAATTACGTTATTTATATTGGTAATAAAACACTAGTTTTAGTAAAATTTTCAGTAAAAAGCTGGTGTTATCATGAACCTCTAATTTTAATAACATACGTATGACATGAGCGCTTAAGGCTTACTTTAAATATTTTAAAATTATTTTCTCGTTAATTTCAATACGACGTGGCAGCCCTGGCCGGTACGTGAGACATGTGCAAACAACTCTATTTCAGAGACCGCCGCTATTTACATATCTATGCCGATTTCAACAATTGATTAAAATAAACAAAAAGCTTCGGTTACAAATGGTTCAATTACAGTTTCCATTGAAATAAAAAAAAATCCTTAGTGCTCTACAATGACCACTTCGTAGAGAAGTGACGAATTTTCTGTTGTACTTGTTTAAATATATTTTGGTTATACTTGTCAATTACAAATATTATACGCAAACAATTGCCACCAATATCTATTATTAAAAACAAGAATTAATTGGCAGTCATAGGGACTGCCGATAGAAGTAAAAACTTATAACTTAGAGTTTTAGTATTAAAATTTGGTAAATGTAAATAAAAATTATCAACATATCTAAATTAAACATAAAAAAATAAGTAATATAAAATTGCCCAATGCCAATATCAATACGAATATTTGAAAGCATTATGCAATGCATTTCAAATAATAACAGATCTTAATATTACGTCGCTAAGCTCTAAATTTATTTTATCAATACTGCCAGTGCCATTTTGGAGCAGACTCCTATGATGTCGTAAAGCGTTTTTTCTGTCAGTGAGTACTTGTTTAGTGAACTGTACTACGCTACGACGTGTATCCACTACCAGTGAAACCGCTACCTGGTACCTAGTCTGTACTGGTAGAACTCGTGTGGTTCGGCCGGAGCGGTACCACCGCCGTCCTCGTTATCCTCCTTAAAGCAAGTATTGCGATTCAGTTCGGGGAGCCGTGATTGCCGGCTATACTTAAGAACGAGGTGATCATTTTAGTCCTCATGGGTAGTAACATACCTGTGGTCAACCTCAGGTAGGTACAATTAAATCGTACTTGAGAATGATTACTAATGGGCTACCTTCATTCGATAAAAAAGAGGGGTGTGTTATAGTCATAAAATATAAAAGAGCAGTAAATTATTCAGATCCATATTATATATATAATACTAAAATATTTTTTATAAATATGAGTATTTTACAGTCAGGTCATCAAGCGTATTGTATATTTTTATACGCACTATGATTACAGTTTTCAATAAACATGCTATATTTATTACTTTTTCATTAATACTTTCCTCAGCTTCACCCAGAATTCATCTGATTGTTGTTCATTCCACGAGTGGTAAATCTTGGTCCTCAGCAAGTATTTTAGAGTTATTGTCAAATATTTCTTCTCTATCTCACCAATTTTTATCAACACTAAAGGATCATACGAAGTCCCGTCTTCAAGAAAAATTCTATGGTATTCGGCTAGTTGGGTCTCCCATCGGCACCACTGGGATTTGGCGAAGTTGTTGCTTATAATTAATATTACATATCTACTTTCATTTATACTACTAGAGACAGACTCTGCTATAAACGATCCTATTTCGAAATCACGTTCAAAAATACATAATTTTAATTGAGGTTGAGTTAGTTCTAATTTGGAAATCATGGTTGTCACGAAATCTTTATCTTCGTTACTGTATGATACGAAAGCGTCATATTTATATCCCTTTTTATGAGAGGGGTCGGTTTTTATAGACTTTCTAATGAATTTTCTTCCAAGCGCAACTTTGGATATGAATATCCAATAACTAATGTATATTTTGTATTTGTAAATTAGTGCTGCAAACAGTATTATCAAAATTATAGTAACTAACGTTGGAGCGCTCCATACCAACAAAAGAATGTTAGATGCTTTGATGTACACTTCACATTGTAAGGATACAGTTTCTAGAAACAGGGCTACACTTTTGTTCTCCCACACATCGGGGCTATTACACAGAAATTTTGAATTATGGAAATACTCATTAATCTGTCTCGATCCGTTTACTTTCAGCCAAGCGTAAGTTTGATGCATGGAAAAACAATCACAAACGAACACATTATCCATTAAATTAATAACTACAGATACGTTATCGCGATTGTCTAATAAATAATTAATGTCCAAAAGCATATTTTGAGTAAAATGAGTTATTTTGTTATTTCCGAAGTAAATAGTTGCAGGTTGTATTCCGTTTGTTAAAAATAGTGAGCTCCCCCAAGAACCTAACATATTATCTCTTAAATCTAAAATTTGGAGTTTTTTCAATGGCTTTAAAATATCTACTGTTATGTAACGCAACAAGTTTTTCCTTAAAATTAAAGTAGTGATATTGGGCATCTTTTCAAAGAGATTGTCACTATTGTTAAAGTTTTCGATCCAACATTTCTTTAAATTCAATATTTTCAACTCACCAAGACCTTCAAAAATACTTCCAGTTAAGTTTACGACCCGTCCTAATGGATTGTTTGCTAAATTTAAGAACACTAACCGTTGCAACGGTTTGAAAGTCCCATCTCCAGCAAAATAAACACTGCTATTATCTAAGTTGAGAATTCTTAAGTTTTCTAGCCCGTTGAAAGTGTAATCATGAATAGACATAATAGGATTGTAAGTTAGATATAATACTCTAAGGTTTCCGAAATTGAAGAAAGTATTTTTACCAATATCATAATAATATTTATCGGAATTGAAATCACCGTTAGATGATAAGTCTAAGACTAAAAGATTGTGACTGGGTCGGTTTGTATGATGTAATCCATGTAACTTGTTTCCACTTAGTAAAAGAACTTGCAAATTAGGGAATTTTATCGTATCGAAAGCACTTGCACTAATGTGCATAGCAAATACTCGTCTTAAATCTAACTCTTTGATATTAGTCATAACTGGAAAGGTGTCATCATTTATAATTTCGAAACGATTATCAGCTAGAATTAACTGTGAGATTGTAGTATTCGCGATAATTTCCATCAGTTTTCGTGGCGGTTCTTGACGAAACCCGATGTCAGATAAATCAAGGAATGTTAAATTAATTCGATTCGAATGCAAACTACTTAAAACATTACCCAATATAGATGCATTCAAATTATTTTGACCAATATTCAATTCTTCTAGCATTTCGAATGCGAGAAAGCTGTTTGGATGAACATATACCAAATTGCAGAAATTAATTTCAAGTCTTCTTAATATTGAGCCCTCCATAGAATAAAAATCACTTTTTGATATATTTCCGAAACGATTTTCAGATATGTCCAATCCCATAAGAGAGGGTAAAATATTTGGTTTTAGAAGTGTCACTAAATCAGCAATAGCAATGAAACCGTTACTAACTAAAGTTAAGTTTCTGAGATTTACTAGTCCATCAAACGTTCCTTGATGAAGTGATTTGAGACCGCTATTATATGAAATTGAGAGTTGTTCCAATTCACTCATGTTCCTGAATACTCCAGGTTCTAAATAGTTCAAATATGGGTTGGATTTAATTTGCAATTCTCTTGTGTCATAGAATGCATCCAAGTCGCCTTTCAAAATATTCACTATACTCGTAGTTCTCACTTTCAGTAACTCGCTTTGCACAGTGTGTATCTGAAATAGTAACAAAAATGAATATTATTCAAAGAATCACAGTTCAGTATTACATTTTGAAATTATGCTCAATAATTTATAAAATCAAATTAATAAAAACAAATAACATGAATTAAAACTATATTTTAAACTCAGAAATGTAAAGACCTGCGCTTAAATTTCTGTTTGAGTTCCAAAAAAACTGGCACTCTTAGGTAAGTGTGAAATGTTAGGTTATATTTCTGATATTATTCTTAGGTAAAAGTTATTATTCTTAGGCATTAATTGACTCCATATATTTAATGTATACAGTGAATTTTGCCAGTGATAGGAATAGAAAAAAACACAAACCAACAGATAAAATAATTTCACGATAACAAAATATATATTTATCCCATGTGTGAACTGAAATTGAAACAAATTGAACTTGAGAAATAACTTTATTTTTAAAGTTTTATCACAATATTGATTTATTTTTTACTAACACACTCCTAAGTCTCTTCCAAAATTTTTCAGGTTGTCTCTCATCCCATAAATGGTATATTTTGGTTTTTAGGAGATACCTTAAAGGTGTTGTTAAATGCTTATTTTGTACTTCCCCTATTTTTATTAGCACTAATGGATCATACGTTATTCCCTCTTCTAGAAATAATCGATGATATTCCGCAAAATTCATCTCCCATCGACACCATTGTGATTTAGCGAAACTATTACTCACTATCAAAATTACATATCTACTTTCATTAATACCGTTACACACACATTCGGAAATGAATTCTCCTATTTCAAAATCTCTTTCATAAATACATAATTTTAAATATGGGGGATTACATTCTAGTTGTGTTATCATTTCTGAAACGAAATCCCTATCTTCGCTGCAATAAGACACAAATGCATCATATTTGTAAACTGTGTGTCGAGTGAACGTTTGTGACGTCTTCCACATCAATCTTTTCCCTAGAGCAACTTTTGTTAAGAAAATCCAGTATCTTATGTAAATTCTATATTTATAGATAATATAAAATATAAGTGATATAAATACTATAGTTAATAAGGAAGGAGCAGTCCACACTAAAAGCATGAAACTTGATATTTTGTTGTAAACTAAGCAACGCAAGCGTTTAATTGATGAAAGATAGTCGGCTACAGTGCGATCCTCCCAAACGTCTGGACTACTACATTGAAATTTTGAATTTGCAAAGTATTTGTTTAAAATCGCAGATCCATTCACTTGTAACCACGTGTAGGTTTGATACATAGAGTTACAATCACAAACAAAAACATTATCCATTAAGTCAATAATGACAGAAGTATTTTCTGTGTTTTCGAGCAAATAATTTATATCTTGTATCATGCTTATTGTGAAATGAGAAATTTTATTGTTCGTCAAATAGAGATTAAACGGATGTACACTAGAAGACAAAAATAGTGGCTTCCACCAGGCCATAAACAGGTTTTCACTTAAATCTAAAACTTGCAGAAACTTCATAGGTTTTATCGTCTCGCTTGTAATGTAATATAAGTAGTTCTTTTTAAGTATTAAATGAGTTAAATTTGGCATCATTTCAAAAATGTTATCTTCATCGCAAAATCTCTTAATACCACAATTTTTCATAATTAATATTTTCAATGCGTTTAATCCTTCAAACATAGGACTAGTTAGAATAGAGTTAGCGGTTATTGGGTTATTTGCCAAGTTCAGCATTTCTAATTGTCTCAGTGGTCGAAAAGTTCCATTTCCTATATGAAATATCGTGCCATTTTCTAAGTTTAATTTCTTTAAACCCTCAAGACCCATAAAAGTGTAATGAAATGTTGATTTTAGGCCATTATAGGCTAAATTGAGAACTTTCAAGTCATGGCATCTTGCAAATGCTTCTCTATCTATCTCATAGTATAAAGGACTATCAGAACTTCCTCTGTTATGTGATAAGTCCAATATTAGCAGTTGTTCATTAGAAATATGTTTCTTTTGTATACCTGGCAAGCTGTTGCCTCCTAATAAAAGAACTCGAAGATTAGGAAACTTGGCGGTATTAAAAGCATTCTGACTGATTGATATTGCATATACCTTTCTTAAATCTAACAATTCGATATTGGCCATTCTTGGAAACGCTTCGTCAGATATTATTTCGAATTGATTTTCTGAAAGAATTAGCCGTTGGATTGTAGTTTTCGCTATAACATCCATCAATAATCGGGGCGGTTGTTTCCTAAATCCCATTCCGGATAGATCTAATTGATTCAGACTTATACCATTATACATCATAGACATTAAAAGGTCAGCTATTAAACTAGCATTCAGTTCATTCTCTCTCATGCGTAACAATTGAAGGTTTTTCAAAGGTAGAAAACTTTTAGGAGCTATATATTCTAATCGACATAAATTAATTTCAAGTCTTCTCAACGTAGTGCCCCTCATAGGCCAGAAGGCAATCGTAGGTATTTTCTCGAAAGAGTTTTCTGATAAGTCTAATCCTCTCAATGATGGTAAAATGTCTGGTTTGAACGCTGGCGTCAACTGTAATATATTTGTAAAACCATTATTGACTAGTGTTAAATTTCTTAGACTTATTAGTCCTTTAAATGTGTCCTCGTGAATGTAACGCAGACCTGTGTTGTACGATAGAGATAATTGTTGCAATCTTGTTAAATTTCCAAAGACACCAGGTTCTAAATATCTTAACTGATGGTTTGCTTCAATTTTGAAGACTTTAAGATGACTTAGAGAGTCTACTTCAGTTTTTTTGATTTCAGTCATCACCGTCGTTCTAACTATGAGAAAATCGCTTTTCATTGGCACCTAAAACAAACACAAACATTTTAGATAGAAGTTTAACTTATAAACCTTATAATGTAAGAAACTTTAGCTGTACAGGTTTCGATCTAATAATAGCAAGTATCTTTTCAAATTTCAGTATTTTGATTATATAGAGGAAGGTAACACATGCAGAAAAAAACTATGTTCCTGTTAAATATTTTATAATTGCTATAAATGAAAAATAAGTATCGCAAAGTAGGAGTAATATTAAGGGCAATTTTAGAATACTTAAACATAGCATTAAAGCAAGACGTGAACAAATATGGTTACTTATCTATCATGAGCATGTTGTGTGTTGTATTGTACTTTACATAAGCAGTAAAGCACGGTTACGTCAGGACACGGAAACATTTGCACATTTCACAAACTTCACAAAAACTACTACAACATATAAACATAAAACAATCAAACAAATAAAAAACCATTAAACCATATAAACAATAAACAACACAAAATAAATATTAAAAATCAAAAATGGTAAATGTGGATACATAATTACGCTACGTGGTATCATGAAGCAATTGATCGATTCGTATATATATCTTATATTTTTTTTACATATGACATTATTTATATATGTAATTTAAAAAGGGTTCGTTAGACATCCCCTAGAACCCAGGATTAATCTGACGATTACGATCCAAAAGTTATCTGCTTATAATTTGGAAAAGAATGACCTAGCCAAATGACAATAAAGGGAAAAATTTCATTGTCCAAAATGGTGACAATTATCCTTATTATGTACAAATATAGGTTCCTCTATATATAAATGATAATCTTATGTAAAATAAAAATTGCCACAAATAAAATAATGAGAAATGAGAATTTGCCGCTCCTTTGCATACGCACAACACAGACTGTTAGATGAGTATAATTGAGTAACAAATGGAATAATCAACGTCGATATCTCAACATAATGTTATTAGTATTAATTCCTAAGCACACGTTGGCTCCAGTTTACAAAGAGATTACCCTGACGTTGGGTATAATGATAAGTTATTGAAATATTACTTCAATAGAACATAAAGAAAATTGTTCTGTAGTTCAATATTGACTAACTCCTGGTTTGAACTAAACTAGAGGATTCTATTTTATTACATAAAATGGCTGCCTAGAAACAATCATACTCCTTGTGGTTTGACTGCGATGCCTCCGTTACAGCTGTTTCTTATTTATAGCAGAAGTTTGATACATTCACGTTTTTGAGACACTATCTCAGTATTCAATTAAACCAAAACACCACTGAACATGGACTGAAGTGAATTTTGAATATTCTGAAGCCTTTGAATCATTCAAAATATTAGCTTTTTTAATTATCTGCCTACCGATCATACCGTAGCACTAGAGATAAAATTAATTAAATTTAAATCTAGACTTGACTTGAATTCATTCTTGATGTCTGCTATCTTTTTCTGTTGACGTGAGGCCCAATAAAATATTAATGGGTTTAAATAAAATAAATTTTAAATAAATTAATACATAAATAGTCGAAAAATTGTAACAATGTATGTTATTGAATTCATCGAACATGAACCTCACCCCAAACTTACTATTATAATATAACACTAAGTCAACATTACGAAATAACAACAAGGATTAAGAATATAACAGTCGACAAACATAAGCAAATGCATAAATCAGATTTAGTTAAAAAATAATAAATTACCTTAGGAAAACTTTTACAATCGTTTCCAAAACACCCCACAACTTTGTGATTGGCGCTTGCCCGACAAATACAGCCTGATGTCCTGTCCTTGCCTAGCTCCACTGGCAGAGACAGAGACTCTTCATCAGGCGGGGAAAGTATATTCTTTGATATATCTTCATACTCAGCTAAAAGATTGCTGCGGGCGTAGTGAGCGTAACATAAGAGTAGCCATATAAAATGGACAACCAACATGTCTCGATGGACGTGAATCTGGAAATTAAACAAATAGTACTAGTTACTTAATGTGTCAGTTGCGTAGTACTTGGAAAGGAAGTGTTAACTAAATTCTAATACGCCTATGACTTTAAACTAATCGTAAATATGTATCGTCAAAACAGATTAAAAACGTTTTTGCGTATCTACACCACTACATACGCAAAAACGTTTTGCAAAACTGTATGGATATACAGTAAGTAAAACCGAACCAGTTTGCGTTGCCACATAGAGTACGTCAAGAAAACGAAAGTATCGTCAGACACGACATGTCATGCCATTTTGGTTGTTAATGTTTTCTTGCGCATTATTTCACTAATCAAAAATTTAAATCCATAACTTGAGATGGATGGAGACTTTTTTGTCTACATGTTATTGAAAAGGAAAATTAATTTTAGGGTAGAGACAAAGCTGTAAATACAATAACAGAACAATTATCATGAACATTAATAGTACCTACATCGGATGAAAGCACAAACAAGCATGGATACGAAATGTTTGTAGTTAATGAAATTCATGGTTAGAAATTATTATTGTTTAATATTAAGTACCTACCTATTAAAAATAATATAAAATCTAACCTTACCCTACTATACTACACACACAAGGGCAAAAACGTTTCTAAGCTGATTTACGTTCGGTTTGGCCCCGGACCCCTAATGTTTATCTTGGATCACTTCTATAGGTCTTTAGCACTTACATGCTCCAAATGCAAAGCTACTACACTGTTTTCATTGCACATAGAATCCGTATGGTCTACTGCGGTAAAACAGAAACAGCATGATGTGTTCTACATATACTGAAGCAAACGCTAAGTGTCGTCACTTATTAGTTTCACTGCACCTCATAATCCTCTAATATGTTCAGTAAATAGATATCTTCACAAAAACAGCCTACAGCGACATCAATAACAAGTTGAATAATGAAAAACAATGATATTATGAAAACATTGCAACTTTGTTGCATTCATGCGTTACTTTTTTTTATTGTGTAAAGGTAGCAAACGAGCATGCAATCCACCTGATCGTAAGTGGTCACTGTCGCCCATGGACATCAGTAATCATCCTCAAGTACGATTGAGTCATACCTCAGTTTGATCACAGATGCGTTGCTACCCC
>DWNR01001740.1:0-14384 GCA_018250455.1 Polygonus leo | reverse complement strand
AGCCTGGGCCACTGCCGTCCGGGTGGGCCAGGGATCGGCGGGGGGCGGCCGCTAGCTATTTTCCCTTATCATTAAGTGATCAGCACCTTCGCTTGCTACGAGTACATTTATTAGAAAACACAGGTCATCAGCCAACTGCCAGCACAGGGTTTGTTCGGTAGTGGCGTAGCGTAGCGGAGGCGACAAAAATTTAAAATAAATAATATTTTGTAAATATATGAACCATTTCGTATTTTTAACAAATTCGGACCGATTGAAAAGAGCATGGAATTTTTCATTACTTATTTATTGTGACGAATTCGAGGAATCCCCTTTCTTTGAATGACGTTCTACAGAACATCATCAAGAAAGGGTTGTTTGAATGACAACAAGGTCTATACTGAGTTGCGAGGATACACCGAATTTTATTTTGTGCTTGGATTGCTTATGCCTGTATAATGCAAAATAATGACATGTTCTTGCCGAAAAGTTCACTAAAATTAATGTGTGCAATGTATAGTATACATTTACTTCAAATACCTGAATAAGAGGGCAGCAAAATTTTCTTCCGTCCCGGGCAGCCGACACCCACGCTACGCCACAGTTGCCTGGTGTCCGTTTGCTGGTCGTACGGTAACTGCTGCACAAACACCAGTTACGTAACAGGTGTTCATAGCCGCTGATTTTCACAATATCGGTTACGCTTTTTTATGTATAAGAAATATCATGTAAGAAGAATCTTGAAGAACATATAAGAATAAGGTCGTTGTCAGTTATGAAGCAGGAAGTGGCGTGATAATAGTCATGATTGATCATTGAATTTAATTATTATTCAGATCTTACTACTATTAATAAGACCTACTAAATGATTATTATTATAAATGTAATAAAAACACTTTATTAATTTATGTACCAAATAAAGTAACATACATTATGTTTATAATACCAGTTTCGTTAAAAACCTGTAAGTCTGGCTGTCAATATCTTTTTTCTTTATTATTTTGCGGAAGTCCAAATGACGCAGTTTGAAACCCACAATACTTGTGGTTAGGTGACACATAAAGTTACGGTTTCCCGAAGGTCAGTTCAAGTGTCTACTTCGGCCATTCAAGGGCCATTTAGCGGAAATTTACAAGTAAATAATTGCAATTTTGCAATTGCCGTACGGCATTAATAATGTATACGCTATACCTCTATTCTATAAACTATATTTTTTTAGGGTTCCGTATACATACGATAAACACGGGACCCTACAACTAAGACTCTGCTGTTCGTCTGTCTGTCACCAGGCTGTATCTTATGAGCCGTGATAGATAGATAGTCAACATTTTCACAGATAATGTATTCATGTTGCCGATACAATAACAAATACTAAAAACCGAATCAAATAAATATTTAAGTGGGGCTCTCATAGAACCGATGTGACTTTTTTATAGATACGGAACTCTTCGTGCGCAAGTCCAACTCGCACTTAGCCGGTTTTAATTATTGGTCTGAGACCAAAAAAATAATTCTAAATGTAAATATAGACTACATTTTATCTCACTAGTTGCTTTTAAATATTTTTTATGGGTACTTTATAAAATTATGTAGCGGCGGACGATAGAATTAGTATACATAATAGGCGCATACCAAATGTCTGGATAAAAATTAATTAGGAATAAAAATTGTAAATATTTTTTTATATACTTATATATTATATCTAAGAAGTGGTGGCAGTTTATTGTTTTGACATTTAAAGTACCTAATGAAGGTCTGTGATAAATGTTCTTTGAATTATAGACTTCTACCTTTTTCATTTTATACGTGACACATCAACTACTTGTATATCATCATTATAATTACTTGAAAAGTAATTCTGACAAATAACCAAATACGCTCCCTTAAGTGTCGTGAAATGCGTTCATGTAAACGCCTGATCAACGTTCATAATTTTCAATACCTTATAAAAGGTAATAGCAACTTTTCAATGTAGATAAATCAAGGTAGAGTAGGAGTAGATAACAACATTTATCTTCAATCCTAAATATTTCCTTGAGGACTAACTAACGCATTCTAGTATAAGTAAGTATTTGTCTAAAGAATGATTTCGCCAAACGATCAATGAATGATTAAGGGGTCAGAAGTGGTATCTACTGGTAAATCCATCATAAATAAGATTTCACAGAGTCGAAGGAATGGTTTAAATGCTGATCTTCTAATTACAGAAGTTTCTAATTTTAGTTTCAAATTGGCCAGAGGGCACAACTCGTACGCGATCATCGTCATCCTTTAAATGTTCTTCAAAATAATTTCCGGCTCTATTTCCACTGCTCAGGAGCTGCATTGCAAGTTGTAACAGGATTAATATAATTCTTCTCTTCCCATATTCGATGATTGTCTCGAAAATATTGCTAATAGTGATAAGACGGCCGGTGATGATATACTTTGTAATAATTGTTCTCTTTTGTCTGGTGTACATTTTTTATCATTGGTGTACATCTTTAAATCAGCCCCAGCATCTGCATCTGTACTTATATCAGTATCTGCTTTATATCTACCGTATTTAGATCTCGGTTTAAATCTGTAACTACATTGGGATTAAAATCTGCTTCCATATCTACTACATTTATATACTTGTTTTTCCTTCTTTGCATTGAAGGTATGCTTGCTGCAAATTTTTGTTTTATTTACCTTGTTTCAAGTTCTTTTAATTGAAATTTTGTAATTTCTTAAGATAACAAAGATTCTTTAAACCGATTTAGATCTCAATTTAAATCTGTATCTATATCTATATTTCCATCTGCACCTACACCTGCATTATAACCTGTACTGGACTGTACCTGTACCTGTACCTGTATCTTTATCTGTATCTGTATCTGTATCTGTATCTGTATCTGTATTTGTATCTGTATCTGTATCTGTATCTGTGTTTGTATCTATATCTGTATCTGTATCTCTATCTATATTTGTATCTGTATCTATATCTATGTCTGTATGTACCAGGCGTTCGTGGGTTGCGCGTACGGCATCAGCAACATCGGGTTCGTGATGATCTGTTTCGGCGCGTTCAACGCGCTCGCGGCGCCGCTCGCGGGTGCCATCGTCAAGGTCACCGGCAGATACCCTGTCATGGTCACTGCTTTGGTAAGTTATTGTGACTTTCTGTGTTGCAACGCATCTGTGGTCAACCTTAAGTACGATTTAATCCTGTTCGGGGATAATCACTAATGTCTGTGGGCGGCAGTGACCACTTACCATTAGGTGGACTGCCTGCTCGTTTGCTACTTTAAGACGATAAAAAAACACTAAATAATCAGTCAAGTGTTTCGGTTTTTGTGAGGTTTGGTTGGGGAGGTTGAGGGAGTCTTCAGGAATAGTAACATGTTTGTGGTTGACTACGATGTTAAACTTGTAGTAAGCCTTCTATAAAAGTACGTAAATACTAACTGGCAACCATTATTTTCAAGAACATAAGAATTGCTTTACTATTTTGTCCAACTACACAACTTCTGCTCTCTGGCTAGCGTAAAAAAAACTGAGTTACATACAATAACAGAAATCGAGTGAAACGACTAACTCCTTTCGGTATTTTTATTTCTGTGTTCTTGATCTATTCAATATTTTGTTTCCAGGTATTGAACCTGGTGTTGCTAAGCTCGCTGATAATGTGGCGGCCGGACCCCGAGCAGTGGCTGGTGTTCTACCTTCTTGCTGCTGTGTGGGGCACCGCCGACGCGGTGTGGCTCGTGCAAGTTAATGGTAATAGTTATTTATCTTTTAATAGCTGGCAAGTTTGTAGTACATTTCAATGTAGGCGAGTATTTATTGCAGGTTATACGGTAGATATCGTTTAAGTAGCTGTTTTCATGTGCAATTGTAAGAACATGAATTTTTACGATCTAATTCGATAGATGTACATGTTCACATCTATTGAATTAGATCGTTCAAAATTCACCAACTAAAGATAAGAATCTCAAATAATAAAATAAATAAATTAATTAATGTTCAGATCCAAGTTTTCATTCATTATATCTTAGGTACTTTACCTATGTCAAATGATTAAATTCATTGATTAAACTACACGTAATATAATATTAAATCATTTTATATAATTTATGGTATAAGTACTCCTTAAATGAATGTATCATACAAATATAACTTCATCTTTTCAACGTAAGTTTTTGTTCATTATTTAACACAAACTATCGTGGTTCCAGCGTTGTCGGGCATCCTGTTCCCGGGCAACGAGGAGGCGGCCTACTCCAACTTCCGGCTGTGGGAGGCCACCGGCAGCGTGCTGGCCTACGCCTCCGCACCCTACTTGTGTGTTAGGCTGAGGTGAGCTTGCCATTTATAACTTCTTTTTAACACACTTTTATTAGCTTCACTTGTATATATGTTTGTATCTAACCGTCTTCTTTAGACTCAATTTTGACCCATTTTAAAGGGACAGATTTAATTCAAACTTTGTACACTTATCAAGGATCGGTAACAATAGAATAATTGTTATCCTGATTAGACTCCTTGAAAAAAAGTCTAAAGTCAATCAAAAATCCTGCTTCCAAAAGTTAAACGTGCTATGGCTACGACCTTCTCACAATCTCTAAGAAAATCCAAAAACTCCAAAATTTACACTTACATATTTAAAGCCTTTAGAAACTTTACACATTAACGCTAACTCTTCATATTTATCTTTATCTTATTACTAATGAATCATTATACCTTATTTTACAAGGAATAAAATATTTCCAGGCTGTACATCCTGATAGGGTTGCTGTTGCTGGGCTTCTCCGGGTACACCACCATCGAGCTGATGGAGTACCGCGTCAAGCGCGCGCATCACCGCGAGAGGAACTTCCAACTTGTTCACAAGAAAACTGCGGAATGAGTGTATTTGAACAATTTGTATTGTGATGAGAGTGTTGGCTGAGAAAAATGTGAAAATAATTAAGCTGGAAGTCTTTGGGATATAAAGATCTTGTTAAGCTACTACTAAGAAAATTGCGGTTAGATCTTTAAATTAGAATTCTTTGGAGATTGAAGATTTTAACGGAACAACTACGCCTTTCCTGACGAAACGCATTTTTTTTTCTACTTTTTCTTTCATAATACCTGGAGTATGTGTGTTCATTTTCTATATTGGTTTGCATCACACCCTAAAGTTCCTTACTTAACAAGCTATAGATTGCTTAGATAATCCAATACATGTACATACGTCCTACATAATGTTACTGGACAAACATCCATTAAACATTCGTTTTGTGTCTGGTAATCGAAAAGAAGTAAAAAATACATCCTGATCGGTTTGCTGGGCTTCTCTGTGTGAAGGGCGCCTACCACCTCGAGAGGAACTTCCAACTTGTTTCACAAGGAAAGTACAGAACGATTGGATTTGGAGACTGAATGTTTTCATGATAAATTCTATATAACGAATTGATATTTAAGCTGGAACTCTTTGGGAAATTAGGATTTTGTTGAACGTCTACCAGGAAAACTGCGGAATATTTATTAAGTTGGAATTCTTTGGAGAATGAAGATTGTAATGGAACAGTTAAATTACTCCAAATAAAATGCGGTTTAACTTTTTTGTTTCTAGAAGTCACGTGTGTATATACGTATATGTGTGTATATATACAGGATCCAATACGCTTTGCGTCATGCATAAAGAATTAGGTACCTATTCCCTTATTACTTATACTTAGTCTTTAAAGAATGTTTTTTCAATAAAGACAAAGATTTTTATAGCCGCTATAAAGGAAATGAAAGTAAGTTATTAGGAAGAGAGAGTAGTTGTTGAGGAAATAGAGAATGAGAAAAGTATTTTTTAAATAATGTAAAGACAAAAATAATGTATGTTCCTCACTGCTGCCGGTAGTCAACCTCAAATACTATAAAAGTCTTAGGTAAAATATAATAAACTTTCAAACAGTTGGATACATGACTGGTGACCACTTTGCAATTGAAATAAAGAATTAGGGTATTGTTACCCTACCTACTATAGAACTGTCCAATCCTACCATGAATAGAACTATCTATTACTAATAATGAATTTTGCAATGAAACTCTTTGAAAAATGATGTATTAATCAGATGTGAGGGATAAACGAGGAGCTGGCGAACAAAACGTCGTAATTACAAAATTTCACAAACACACGTTTTTTTGTGAAAATGTATTCATCTACTACCTCTATTTATTACAAAAGAAACAGAAAATAAAAAAAATTCAACTAGTAAAACTTGAAGTTCGTTTCAAAGAGGATAATTGCCCAAATAAAAATATGATTTCACAAACATTTTTTAAAAGTCAATCAAAACTGTACGAGTTACATGATTTTTCAACATAATAATAATATACACACGGGAAAAAATATTGAAATTTGTTATTTTATGTAAATTATATAATTGATATATCATCGGTTTTAATATGGAAATTTAGTAACTTCATTCAAAACTTTAATTGGAAATTTGTATTGTCTATATCTAATTTAATTTTGGGTTTATAAATTTGGAAAAATCACACACACACACACACACACACACATCTTCCCGCCAAATCCCTGACGGGGTAGGCAGAGAGTATTGACTGCCAAATGGCACGGTTCTGACATACTTGCCTAGCTTCTTATTTATTTGGAAAAATCGATTCGAATAATTACTCTACTGTAAAATTAAGTATCTTGCAGTTACGTAAAAATCAATTAAAGCGATTAGTATGAAAACAATAGTTGATGTTAATATTAAAACTACTGTTGTGGATTGAAATAATTGTAATGGTAGATGAATAAATGTATTTGGCGAAAATTAATGGTACCTGTATTTTTGAAGAATATAAACAATTTTCGTTAATAGTGATACAATTACGTCGATAACGACAAAAAATAAAGTACAATTTTATATTAATTAAGTAGCTAATTATCAAAATGTAGTAATAATATTTTATTAAATGTAGTAATAAATTAATTAGAACCCAATACTCTTTATTTTTGAGTCTATTGTTAAATGAAAATATCTATTGAATTAAATTAAAATATTTGTTTGTCATCTCCAGGATTGTTGTGCTTTCCACTGTACTGTATATCCATTTTTTATTTTCAGGATTTTAATTACTAATAATTTAAATAATTCTATTCCGTAGGTTTAAAATATTCGTAATAACTTTACTGCTTCTTGAAAAGTCTCAAAGACGTTGATTAATTTTTTTGCTCGAGATATGTATTAGGCGTTCATGCTTTTAAGTTTCAAGTGACTAGGCCCGAGAAAATAGTGGAGTGCATTTTGATATTATTTTCAACATGAAACATATCGTAAATATATACTTTTTTTCTTGACTATACTTTTCGTAAAGTTTATGAAACTTTAAAGCCTGAATAAAAGCTCTCTTGTATTTGTATTTGTATTTATTTTTAATTAAGTGTATCATACTACTTATAACTATAAGTATTTATAAGTCATTTTAATATAATAAGTTTATTTCATAATTATAAGAGTAAGTTTATTAAAATGTGTAATAAAATTAAGTAGACACATTTCTGAATAAGATTTTATTTTTCGTACTTTTATATTGCTTTGTGTAAAAAACTTAGTTATTATACATTCGTGGTGTGAGTGTTACTTATTAATTTTTGACTAAGAACAAAAATAGATGTAATACTGAAAAATCTTTTGTAAGTTCAATAACTAATGGTAACCTGCCGCTAAACTCAACTCAATTATATTAAAATATGATTTTTTATGGCCTTATGTATTATTTGCGTTAAAAATATCAGTTAAGAAATCATTTACAGCGCAGAAACATTTTTCAATAATTAGAGCATTTTCTTAAATAAAGTCACCTCAACAATTATACGCATTGAAAGTTTACGATTTTAAAAAATATTTGTCCAAAAATAGTTTTTTTTATTAACTGTTTTTCACTTTTTAGTTCATCTTGAAGTCGGTTCTATCTTTGGTCAAAAAATAATATTTCTCTATTTTTAGTGATAGATGTATTGATGGTTTATAATTTGAACTTTTATATTACAATAATAAAACAATACTTTCATCAAAAATTTAGAACCGAGGAGTTGTGACTTGAAACTTGTCATGAAGTTAAAGTGGCAAGTGCCACAGAGTTATAGTTTTAACAGGCAGTAACCCTGCATCATCAGAACCCACAGAAAACAAAATTTATAAAAATCGGCCCATAAATAATGAAGTTATGCGAGAATATTGAATATTATCTGTTGCTCAATTGATAACCTCTTTTTGAAGTCGGTTAAATAGGCTGGATGCCATACCTAATAAGAATGAAACGCTTACCACGTCAATTGACACAATTAAAAGATAGTGACGGGTACTAAAAAGATTACATTTTTAAAATATAGGTACCTACTAGTTGGAGGGGTGTCATTAATAGTTATTTGGGCAATATGGACCCTTCTGTCCCTTTAATAATGTGAAACTTGACTCGTTGCTCTCTTAAAGCAGAATCATGTGGAGTTGGGATGGATATGTTGAGAAAAGGAAGATAATTTATTTTATTTAGTATTTTTTACAAGATTGTCATGTCAATCATGTATTACTACATGAAAACCAGTTATATTTGCTGACATTCTTCACGCTACATTGGGTGAGATTTGGCTCGATCCCTCACCCCTTGAGTGTCTGACGTAAATAATGCATTCTACCAGATTTTTATATCATTACGATGAAAATGGCAGAACAGGAATATGTTAATATATTTGTATATCGTACTAACTGGCCAGATATAACTCTGTTCTGTTCTGGTTTAATCTAGTATGAAGCGAAGCTAGCGATGCATCGGTAGTGTATGTTTAAAAATATTTTATTTTCATTTGAGTAATTGTTTTAATAGTAAATAAAAAACAGGTTTTACGTCGGGATTCAATGTCCCTGACGTATTAATTTATCCCAGTTTTCTCAAAAACTACGAAACATTTGCGACATTCCTTGAGTCAGATTAGGTGAGATTTGGCTTAACCACCTCAAGTACCACCTTAAGTACCTGACGTAAATAATCGATGCTCCTTTATTGGATTCCTCACGAATCCAAAAAAAACAGAACAGTTGGTATATGTGCCTATTCTATTATATATAAGAGTATATAAATATAATAAACAGGTATTACAATAAAACAACTGAAAAGTTTCAAATAAATCGTCGTTTTTATTCTTTCCACATAAATACTTAAAATCGGATTGATCATCCACGATTAACCCTAAACACCGTTATCATTAACTAAGTACCCAGGTACGTGTCTCAAGATGACGAGTGACTAAACATTCACACACACAAGGCATCATCACATGAAGTGGTTTGACTTAATAATTACAAATAATACATTATTAATATGTATCTTTTTGACTGTCTCGAGTCCAAGATATTGTCGGACCCGGTCAATTGATATTATAATTTCAATCAGATTATTATTAATGTAATAATTAGAAATAATTATTGTATAATTCGTAATCATTTGAACAAAATTGCATATGTATTTTAATGTTTTTGAAATGCACTTGTAAATACTTATTAAGAGCTGGTAATAACATAGTTGGTCTATAGTTTGAGATTTGTATTTATATAGAAGCGTGATGTATTGTAGTATTTATTAAAAAGAATGTTTAACATCATAATGGAAAATAAAGAATGATGCGTGTCATATCTCTTCATGTGATAAGTGCCTAAGCCGCTCACATATTAATAAACAATTTTAGTTTGAAAATACCTAATAGTACCAGACATTTCAATTTTAAAGTCGGTATAAAACGTATTTTGATTACTTTAACTTGTTATATGTTATTTATTTATATGTGATCGGTCTATAAGTAAACAAAAACATTTAGAATGATTCCATATATTGAACATTACTATAACGTAGGTATTAGACAGAGCCCTCGGTGTTTTAATATGTAATATCAAAATAGTAGAGTAGATATGCCATATGATAAGTTTATTATGTCATATACTTGTTGAAAGTAGCCGTTATCAAATGGCATACCAACACTATATTTACATAACTGGGCACTGACTAATTACATCATAATATTGCCAAAATATAATTATTGTGATGACATGATTCACGTATCATTAAGTATCATGGTAGGTACATACTCCAGCAGGATTACCACATACACACAACATAAACTTGATCCCACACATCTATATTATTGTCATATTATTATATTAACACACGCCATTCACAACAATATAAGTCACTGGTCCAAATAAAATACGTTAGTTAAAAATAACAAAAGCTGTGATATCAATATCTAAAATTATTAAAATAATAATCACCTATCAACAAATTCGTAATTATTCCTATAACTAAACATTATTATTGTATTATTATCGTCCGATTTAAAGCGTAGAACCGTAATACTTTTGAAGACGAATAACTATAAATTATTTACTTAATTGTTTCATTTTCGATATAGGAAGACCAAGGAAGGCACGTGTTTTTTATACAAGTTCTTCATTATAATTACCACCGAAATTAGCACCTTAGTTCAAATATATTTCACACTATCTATTATTTACAATCAATTCCAAAACAGCTACAGAATTAAAACAAAATATATACTAAGTACAATATACTAGTATAACTATTTGGGAGTTGATTGTAACTTTATATTTATGACTACAGGTTATTGAAAAAATGGCGTCATGCAGTATACCGCTTGTTAAAAAAAACTCCTTATTAAAAATAAAAGATTTACACGAAAAAAAAAACATAATTATTAAGTATTCAAATTGCTATTTTGATTGAAATAGCTGTTTGGAGGAATATTAAAATATTAATTAAAATAAAAAAATACATGTTGTTTATGGATTAAAAAAAAAACGGGAAAAAATTGTGGTTAGATAAATGACATTTTTTCAGCAACCTGTATTATCTTATCTATCTGTAAAACTACATAACTGATTTGTCTCTGAATATTGATGAATATACTATTTTGGCAATTAAGGAGATTACCACAGGTAAACCGTACTTCTACCATATTCTTGAAAGTTAACTAGCACGATACACCATAACTAAAGAAATCCAAACTTGTATACAATATAGGTATTATGTACAAATTACTTGTTATACTGTGACACAAAAACAGATTTACAAAAATATTATGCGATTAGAGATTTATTTACGTTGAAAGATCGACCGGTTTTGATACTTGGAATTATTAATTATATTTAATTTTAAGAAAATTTGTTTTAATCTTCAACAGTGATAATTTTGGTTATACATTGTATAATTATAATTCTTCAAAATTAATATAATTTTATATACAAATGAATTCTAGAAAATATTTTAAAACGCTCGATCTTTATCCATAAATTACATCGATACTAAAATGTTTAAACTACGCATACGTTTAAACTAAACGTACTGTAAAATGTATCATACTGAGCTTTCTTCAGGTGTGGTATAAATAAATGCTGTATAAACAGACGTAGACATACATCTATGTAACTATACATCATTGTATAATATATACAAAAGATTTTAACTTTGTGACCCTGTATGTTAAATGTAGACAATAGTAGCCTCAAATATATTCAAGTATTTTATACAACAAGGCTTTTATGTACAAATAAAATCTACAGTTCTTTATATATTTAATAAGTTCTATCAGGGTCCATTAGCACCGAATATTTTTCTCCATAAGACAAGATTCAATACAAAAAACTATTCTGATATCGAAAGTACTTGTCTAATTAGTAAATTGAATAATTATTTGGACGGCAACATATATAACTATGTATTTACATTGAAAAACATCTTAAATCGCTAAGTAACTCTTAAGCGCCTTAAGTAATAACTAAATGCAAAATCTATAAACAGGAAGACTTAAATGTGGATACGATGACTAAGTTTAGTTAAGGTACATTATCTAGTAGGTTTAAAATAAACATTTTCTATCTATGAATAGTGTTAAACGTCACTGGCTGAAAGTATACTGGTAGGTACTCGATAACCAAACTATTAATTTGTAGTATGAAATGCTCTTTGTTATTTTCACTGGTTCCAATCTGTAAATTTGTTCGGTGTTCTTTATCTGATTTCTCTCTTTAACGTTAAAATAGGTTTAAAAAAAGAAGTTCAGTAGTTTGCTATCATAGACAATATGAGTGATTTTGTTAAACACAAGAAATGTTAGCGTTTAACTTTTCATTAACTATATCTACATCTTTTGACGCTTCTTATTCTCTATGCTAACAATCATCTGAAGAGATCAATAAAGAAGAAAAATCAGTTCATCGCATATTTCTTTAGTGACTGCAGCTGGCCACTTAAATAGATAGCCTACAATCCGAATCGCATCACAACCACAATCTAAACAGTAACGTTATTTGACGTGAATGACAATTAAATCCCAATACTTGTGCAACCAGTGAAAGAGCTAATAATCTAGCTGGGACTCGTGGTGTTGCTCCTGGGTTCTGGTTTGAGCGCGTTGCCGTTTATCCGCGGCGTGGAGGCAGCAGTGGCCTGGCATTGCGCGCAGGGCTCCAGCCGCCTGGAGACCACTGCGCGGAGCTTCAGCGCGGGACCCAGCTTCATTTGCAGCATGCCGGTGAGGTGGTCCTCGGTCAGCAGCGGCAGCCCGGACCCGTCGATCCTTTCCTCGCGGAAATTCTGTGGAAATTTTGTGATTTTAAATTTCGATTTGAAACTGTTTTGTTTTAGGTTGACAATTTTTTCATAGTATAATCGAAAGTTGTGGAATTATAAAGATAAGTATACTGTTTAATAATACACGTAGGAGCATCCGTAAGAATAAAATACATATATCTGTAAAAACAGCTTTAACAAATTACTATTTTTTTATAAAAAATTCTAAATGTATATATATCCCCATAGATAAAAAATAATTAGCCTTAAGAACCAAAAATAAGTATTTGCGAGTAGGTATGCTAGTTTAACATAAAATGTCTTATTAGTAGCGTTTTTCAAAATCAAAATATTTACAGAATCAGAAATAAGACGATTCTAAATCGTTTTTGTAAAGACGGCTACAGAAAAAGTCGCGCCAATTAAAATTTATATCCAACGTAAGCGTCTCAAAGAGCACGATCGCGCCGGAGTATCTTATTAAATCATAAAGAATATTAACATGGGCTAAGTATAGAGCTTCTCAAAGTTTCAAGAGTTTATCGGCACTTCGGAGGCAGCTCGAGTGCACCTGTTGCGGTGTCACGCAAGTGTGTACCGCGCCCGATGCGATTAGATAATTCGGTTTTGATGTTCATTAAAATAATTCTGCTATTTAATTTATTTTTAGTCACGTAATCTCCGTAATTATAATTGGTGAGTATAAACCCCTAATTGGTTTTCAATATTTTGGTAATCATGGGCCATTATATTACTTGCAAATAAAATTTGTCATAAATCGTATAAAACGTTAATATATTATTTTTATTATGGTTATGTTATATTAGTTTCTATAGTTTTTGTACGCGTTAATTTAGAATTTTGTTAGCTCCTTTGAATTTATAAATATCGAATCCTGTCACTCGGGTTTTTCTCCGCGGAAAATGATGTCGTGTTTGATAATCTATACAATACTTTAAATGATCGGTTAAATATCTAGTTAAGATGTGAAAGCGTACCAAAAAAACTCACATAATGTTATATTCAAATGTAAGGAGGTGATATCATAAGGATCAATTCTTAAATCGAATTTTAATTCTTAAAGCTTATATATAAAATTCTGTCAAGCTATAGTGCAATGCTCCATTACAGTAATTATATCCCCACCATCGATGTTACTCGAAGACGTGCCACCGCAATTGATAAAAAAGTGTCGTGTAACAAAAGAGCTGAAGCACGTCGCGAGTATCAAGACGATTCGCCGCCGAGCGCGGGTCGGGCAGCGTCCAGCGACCTGTCATCTCGGCGGGAACGTTGACAAAAAGCGCGCCGCCTACGTGACGTCCTGAACTCCCCTCTTGCCATCTCCTCGAATCCCCCTCCCCCTACCTTCACGCTTGACCACTTTTTACCGCGCGACATTTGCCCGGAGTTCGATCCGTGTCATCCGACGTATTCCTTTTTTAAATTGCGCCGGCGCTCGATTATTTTATTTTTTAATTTTATATAGCTCCGAGAAATAAGCGGCCGGCCGCCGAGCGGTAAAAAGTGATGGCGTATAAAAAAGTCTATGAATAATTAAAGTGAGATAGCTAGTAGCTAGCTCATGGGAACGAAATTATTTAGCGGCAGCGACAGGTCGGCGGCGCCCGCCGGTTGCGTTGAAGGACAGGTCAATTTGCGGAACTCATTTTGCTCCTTTAGATAGCCGTTAGTGCTCTCCGATCTAGCGAATTTATTTTTATGCAAATCGATAGCCGCTCCACTTAAGCGTTGCGAGAAAATTCAACCGCTCCGAGGTTGGTCGGAATTAAAGAGGAACAAAGGGTCGGTCT
>DWNR01001739.1:0-14385 GCA_018250455.1 Polygonus leo | reverse complement strand
TCCACAGGCGACGGTGATTACTTACCATCAGGTAGCCCGTCTGCCTTATCGCTAGGTTTAGATATAAAAAAAAAAAAAATAGTAGATAGAAGTTTTAAAGATCCAACTATTATGACCGCCGTAATTACAAATATTACATTGATTTAACTCTACTTCAACAACTATACTATTTTACTCGCTTTCCTATAATAGTAATGGCAATTAACTATTTTCTCTGTATACATTGTATTGCTTGTTGCTTCCATTTGGTGTACATTATGTTGGCGATCATTATAAATAAATAAATCTTTATCGAATTGTGTTGTATTGTATTTATACTTGATTTTTTATAAAAGCAAAGAATGAATGTATTTATTTATGAAAATAAATGTTGTTACTTCTGAAAACTAAGATGGTTGCCACGTATATAACTGGAACCATCAACTATCCTACCTATCGACCGACCAAATTCACAGAGAACTGCTATATGGCGAAAATGGATAAATTCAAATTATACTGAATTTTCATTTCGCCTTCGTCCGCACTTCTTAACATATAAACATCGTGTTTTTAATCGTCCCAATCGTTTTTAGCATTTAACTATTGTATTTCTAATACTTTTTTCATTTTTTCGGTTGCCAACCCTCCGCACAAGACGTGGAGAGTACGTTCAATCGCAGAATGTCAATTACATAGCGAGGAAGTGTTGTGGTCTGATTGCAAGGAAGCATTGTGTACCAGTTGCCCGTGCCGGCCACGCGGATTGTACCTAAACTATTCTCATTATTAGTCGCTGCGACAGTAGAGAAGTTACTAAATAGTCTAGATAACTGCATAACGTTTTATAGGCAATCAGAGAACTATTTTTAGACATGGTTAAATTATAAAGCAAGTATTTTTGTATCGTATCATATAAAGGATGCAAGCGAAAGTGCAGTCCACCTGTAGGCATTTGTAAACACCGGCTCGAGAATGATCACATGCGTTGCTAACTAAGATGTTCGCTTCGGGTTTTTTTTTATTGCGTAAAGGGAGCAAACACGCTTACAGTTCACGTGATGGTAAGTAATCACGGCCATGGACATCAGTAATCATCCCAAAACATAATTAAATCACAATACCTAAGTTTCAGCACAGATGCGTTGCTACCCGTGAAAATTAAGATGTACGTCTCGTTTACAAGTAGGTAGGCAACCAAGCCTCGTCAAATCGAAACACAAGAATTACTTCGCGGACTATTAAGAGGGCGATGGTGGTACCTCATTGGTCGAACTTACTGGTAAAATCTTAATATCGATTTGACGTTGTATAACCTGACAACAGATTCATAGTTAGAAGGTAGTTGTAGACTATTCAGACGGTCTCTCGCGTACTCCCGAAGTCTGGAGTACAACCACGAACACATATTGCAACAGTGTAACTATTCTAATTAATATCATAACTCAAATTGTAGTCTGAGTTATTCTACTGAATAATGCAACCTAACAAAGGCATATATAACAGTCTCTCAACCGGATATATTACACTTTGAATTCTAAATGTTTGTTGAATACGTTTCAAAATGGTAGCGTTTATTTGCTAATTTGATTTAATTCAGGACCATTTTAGTGTTCAAATTATGTTCGTTTACTTCGTTAGGTGGCAAAACCTGCCACATGCATTTCCTTGTAGTAGCTATTTATTTGCGATTTCTGTCTTCGAAGGTAAGTGCGGTTGCAGGTCATACTTATAGATAGCAGTAATTATGTGTGAAAGGTATTTATTGTTGAAGTTAGTCAGTTGTTTTTTAATTGAAAGTTTAGCTGAAGTTCATCAGTTCTTTTTTTAAGTTGAAAGTGAAAGTGCTGTGTATCGTACTTTACTGTAATTTACCTTTTTATCGCATGAAGATACCAAAGAAGCATGCAGTGCACCTGATGGTCAGTGGTCATGACGCCCATATATATCAATAATCATTCCTATGTGCGATTGAGTCGTATCTAAGGTCGATCACAGATGCATTGCTACCCCTGAGGACTAAGATGTTCGGCTAGTGTACACGTATAGCCGGCAACCACGCCTCTCTAAACCGAAACACAAGAATTGCTTCACGGAGGTTTGCCTGCCACCTGGCTAACTTTACTGTAATTTCCATGGCGTTTTGGCAAGCCTGTACAAGACTCAGTCGAGACAGAAAACCTAAAAAGAAGAGCTAAAATAGCCTGGGCCTTTGTGAAATTCCTGGACTTGTATTTCCACGAAGGAGGGCTTATTTCGGCTTATGATTTTTCTTGTGCGATAAGGCTAATTACCGACAGATTAATTTCAATGCGATTATAGCTCGTTAGGACATAATAAATAGGTCTAACTTAAAATATCATACAGTTTAAATATGCTCCAATGCTAAAGATAGAGACCCATATCTTAGAGTTAGTTGTAATTTTAGCATCATGTATAAATTCCGATAATTTATAAAAGTGTTATAAAATTATGGAAGAATATTTCACAAATAAAATATACTTAACATTATGGCTGTGATTATAAATATGCTAATATCAGAATATTTATAACCATACAACCAGTCTAGAAAAAAATAACAAACGTGTCACGTGGGGAAAATAAACACTACAATAGCGTAAATAAATCGTTACACTTCAAGACACTTATTTTTTACAATACTGAGTTTTCTATTTTCCCGCTGTGAATTGTTTGTAAAAGAATATTAAAATATTGCTCATTTTTCAAAGCCACGCTCGTCGGGACATGAGATTTATACGGAAAGGTTCTTATGAGAAACTCCTCGGCGAGTAAATAATGGAATTTGCGGCGAATTGTTTTGGATGGATGAGTGCAGATAGCGTATGGAGAGACGGATGGTCAAGTACTGTTGAGGAAAGGGGTATTTATTTATTTTAACACACCAACAGCACTACACACAATTCATAACATAAGTTTTATTCAATGGTTTACATGCATGTAAGAAATTACAGGTGTGAACATCATTATTTGCAGAATTTAATTACAATTTTATGATCAAGTATCTAGAAAAGTTTAAGTGAAAAGTTACAATTTAAAATAAGAATTATGTTTATAGGAGTGGATATTAATTAAATAGTTGCTGATTTATTTTATTTTTTAGAGTTTTTATTGTGTCGTGGCATATATCGACATCTGTTAATTTTGTGCACAAGCGGTTGTATTCGGCGCAAATTCGGGGAAGTGGGGAGTGCTTTAAGACGTTCGTTCGACATTTAGGGATATTAAAAGGTTTGGTAATGGCGTGTCGAGGATTTCGTGATGGGACATTGAGTTGTACTTCACTTAGCAGACTACTGGAGTCTAAAGTGCCGGATAGTAGTTTTTTTAGGAATACGATGTCAGTGATAAAGCGACGGTGATGTAGTGGTTTCATCTTGAAGAACTGCCATCTTAGGTCATACGTAGCTTTATGCGAGATACCTGAGGAGTAGTAGGCCAAATGCTTTGTGAAGGAGCGCTGGATGCTCTCTATACGCTGCGAGTGTGTGGAGTACTGGGGATTCCAAACCACTGACGCAAATTCTAAGTGACTTCTTATTAGAGCATTGTAAAGGATGATCTTTGTTCGATGAGAGAGGAATCCTTTAGTGTTTCTCTTAAGAAAGCCTAGCATTCTGGCTGATTTTTTTATGATGGCGTCAATGTGAGCTGAAAATTTAAGTTTGGAATCCAGGATCACACCTAGATCGCGGATCTCACTCACCTCCTCCAAGTGGTCGCCATTCAGGTGATAAGAGGAGCTATATATGTTTTGCCTTCGCGTATATTTAATATGAAAGCATTTTTTGCAGTTCATACTCATGCCATTTTCATTGCACCATACATTAAGTCTATTGAGATCATTTTAAATGAGCTAAATATCGCTTGAGGCTTTTACTACTCTGTATATTTTTAGATCATCAGCAAAAAGAGAGTATTCACAGCTCTTTATGACTGATGTTATATCGTTGATGAAGGCCGTGAAGAATATTGGGCCCAGATGCGACCCCTGAGGTACACCCGAATAAACAGGATATGCGTTTGATGCATGACCATTAATAGCCACAACAAGAAGTCTTTTTGTCAAATATGAACTGAGCCAATCCAGTAAGGGATTTCCTAAGCCGTATAATTTGTCCAGTTTGTTTATTAAGAGAGAATGGTCCACTCTATCGAAGGCGCTAGAAAAATCTGTATATATAGCGTCTACTTGATGACCTTTGTCAATTTGGCTAGACAGATATGATACAAGGGACACTAAATTCGTTTGAACAGATCGCCCCCCCTTAAAGCCGTGCTGTTTTTCCGACAAGAAAGAATCTAAATGCTTTGTGATAAGAGGACATACAAGGCTCTCAAACAGTTTGGATAGACTTGACAATATTGATATAGGACGATAATTCGTAGTATCCCGAATGTCTCCTTTTTTATAAATTGGAACGATCTTTGCTTTTTTCCACTCCTCAGGAAAAACTCCATCTGTCAAAGATCTATTAAAAATTAAAGACAGTGGTAGGGCGAGACTACAGCCGCAACGCTTTAAGAAGATAGGTGGCACCTCATCGGGGCCAGCACCTTTGTATATATCAAGTTTTTTCAACGCACGTTCTATGTCCCGCTCGCTAATTGTAGCGCGACATAGATAATTTGTTAAACCAGGTCTGTTAATTTTATTTGGTGGTGAACTTCTATTGAAAGCTGAAGAGAAGTTACACGCAAAGAGTTCGGCAATTTCCGATCCAGATGTAGCGACGCGGTTGCCTAGATACATCTCTGATGGAATATTTGTATCTCCATTTCGTCTGTCTTTTATGTAGCGCCAAAAGGCTTTGGGATTCTTAGTTATGTTGGTTTCAATTGATCTCTTGTAGTTCTTTAGGCATTGAGCGTATAGGTTATGACTGCGTTCTCTCAGGATCTCAAATTCTAATTTGTCACGTGGATTTTTGTACTTTTTATATTTGCACCTTAGTCTCTCTTTTTCGGCGAGTAGCTTAATAAGTGGTTTATTGAACCATGGCGGGTATTTCGTGCTTTTGGGCACTACCTTTGGCGTGTACAATTCAATCGCCTCTCTTAAGTGCTTGTAAAAAGTAGCAGTCATTTCATTGACATTTTTGATTCCGGTAAGTTCAGAGCTCCAGTTAATACTATTTAAATGTTGTGTAATTTTTACGTAGTCGGCTTTAAAGAAGTTGAATCGTGGCCACATTGAATGTTTAAGGAAGTTGGGCTTGTAATCAGTTAGGGATATAAGTAACGGGGGATGTCTGGGGTCTATTTTACTTAACACGTTTTGTGATTTTATTACTTCAATTACATTACAGTCAGTTATTACTAGGTCTAATTGTTTATCATCTATATTCGGTACACCATTCATTTGTTTTAAATTGTTAATTGATATGAAATCGATTAGTGACAAGCCCAGTTGAGAATTATGTTCAGCTGGTATAAATGAGGCATCGTCTGGACTTTGGGACCAATTAATAAAGCTTAAGTTAAAGTCGCCAACGATTACAACTCTGTCTGTATGTTCCAAGATATTATTTGCATCGCGCAGAAAACTTTTAAGGGATTCCAAACCGACAGGTGGAGGGAGATATAATACACAAATTGACACTTTTTTAATAATACAGTTGTCTTTAACCGATATAGTTACCCACAAATGCTCTCCATCGGCTACTGAGCAAATTTGGCTGGAGGTAAAGCGTTTATCAACAGCAATCATAACACCACCACCATCCTTTTTGGATGCCCTTGTACATTGCCTGTCTTTACGGTATACTATGTAGCGCTTATCTATAAATTCACTATTTACAATGTTATAATTCAGCCAAGTTTCTGTAAACAATATGACGTTGTAATTATTGATTAAAATGTTTTGTAGAACATCTTCAGTTTTAGTCCTAATACCGCGCACATTTTGATAATACATAGTTAGAACTATTTTGCATTATTAAGATTACTAATACACTACATTAAATACTTTATAGCTAGCTTATTGATTTTAGGCACTCAATGTCTTTTATAACGGTGGCGGGGCTTTGTTCATCTTTTCTCGTAAATATTCTGCCATCCCGAACCCATACGAATTTATAGCCAGCTTCTTTAGCTTTCTTTCGGGTTGCTGCATGCAGGTTTTTGTTTGCAGGTGTTAGGTGCTCTGAGACAAAGACGGGGACTCGGCGACCTCCAATTCCAAGATGTTCGGAATTCAGTTTATCACTTTTATTTTTCTTATTGTATTTGATAACTGCCGCGAGAAGTTCATCGCGACGACGTTGGCTGCGCAATTTAACTATCACGGATCGAGGACGTTCACTCTCTCTGTTCAGTTTAGCTATGCGAGTAACGTGCAGTATATCATTTTCGGCAAGGGGATTGTCGACTATACTACTCAATTGCTCTATGGTTTTAAATAAATTCTCAGATCGGTGCTCTGGTACGCCATTTATCTCTAGATTGTTTGACCGCGTGTGTTGTTCAATCTGACCTAGTCTTTCAGATAGAGACTTCACTTGTGATGCCAATTTTTCATTCTTCGCTTCAAGATTACTTATGACAGTATTTTTTTCTTGTACGGCCTTCATGAGATCATCATATTGTTTGCTAAAGAATGATAGCGACTCCTCGAATCCTGATATATGACTGGTTATGCTCGCAAGATGTTGCGAAACCAGATTTGTGATGATCTCTGTGATGTCTTGCCGTATAATTTTGCGGAGCTTATCCTCAGTGATATAAGATTCATCGCAATCGGATTTTGATCGTTGTTTTTTGGTCCGTACTGTGATATTGTTTTCATCTTCGTTTTTTAGTATTAGGCTTTCGTCCTCAGATTCAACCGGGCGAGTATTGCAACGTACAGGTGTATTCGAGTTGTCGGTTTTAGGCTGTTTGCTGAGACATTCCAGACATTTCCAACAATTCTTGCGGTATTGGTCCATCAGATAGAAGCGCTTCGAAGAAATGTTAGCGTATAGCAAATCGTATCCACGATTACATTGGGAGCATTTTATATGTTCTTTTTTTGGTAGAGCGTTCCGACACCCGAAACATATATTTGCTGTGGAGGACATATTTGAGTTGACCTCGAAAATAGTCACAACTAGTTAAAGAATTAAAAATCCACTTTCATACAAAAAAGTTCACTGTTGATTTATGTCTTCCAAAAAATGAAGAAGGAAAATGTTTAAAAATACGTGCACTAAAATAAGAAAGATAATTGAGAAAAAAAATATATATATAAATAAAAAAAGAAAAAAAAAATACTGTCCGATCAAGTAGCGAACTCACGACCTAGCATTCGATGTCAACAGAGTTTGTACGAATGCGCCACCGCGTCTTTGATCACTAGCGCTAAAATTTGTTAACTGTTACTCTGATGCACTTCTTTAGCAATACTAATTACAGCGAGTTCAATGAGTCCAAAGTTCATTCTTTTGTATCCAATTAGTAACACGGTAACAAAGATCGCAATGCAATGGAAGATTTTGAACTTGTTTATTCGGTTTTATCCTTATTTTGTCACTTTTTCCACTCAATTAATTCACAGTGTTTTTGAATGTACTGTTCTGGTTACAACGGTATAACTTAGCACCATTAACTTTCTTTTTATTAGCACTTTATCGATTAAATATATCGGAGAACACTAACAGCACGTCTGCACTCGACGATCGACCGAAGTACCCCGGGTAGGAAGGGTATTAATAACATTTGTATAACACATGATATACACATGACACATGAAAGAATCTGTAGGTTTTACGGTTAACCTGGTGTCACGATCTCATCCACTTACGCTGCAAAGCAGCTGTTTTTAGCAATTTGCGTTTCGGTCGGAAAGGTAAGATTGTTAGTCATATTTATATAAGAGTCGATCATCTTAGTCCTCAGGGGTACGCAATATGATGGTCGATCTATCTATGGTTGATGTCATGTAGGTTTGTAATCATATCAAAGTTTTAAGTGTAAGGCCCTACAGCTTCACCGAGCGTTTATGGTAAGCCCACTAAGGACTCAGCCGGGTAACAAGACGTGGGCTAAATGGGGAGGGATGGGCTCACACATCGGCTATTCGATGTGGGTTCATCCGCCTTCAGTGGGGCTTGAGATGGCCTAAGCCATCTCTTTCCAAAAGTGGGTGGGTCGTCATATCTAAGGTTAACGTTCAGACACTTAGTACTCGTTTTCCGTTTTTTATCGTTTTAAGTTAACAAACGAGCATGCAGTCCACCTGATGGTAAGTGGTCACTGCCGCCCATGGACATTAGTGATTATCAGTGAGTACGATTAAATCGTACTTGAGGTTTACCACGGATGCGTTGCTCCCCTTGAGGACTCCTCGCGTTTAAGTATACCAGCCTTAAGTATTTTAACTTACATCGCTTGACGGAAAGATTAATAATCTTAAAAGCACTCCAAGAAAATGCAAGTCTACAAAATAAATATAAATTGCAAGGTAAGAAAGATGGCATTTTCGTATAACCTATGTAGAGAGGGGACAGTGTTTACTCAAAGAACGTAGCATAACGAAAGGCAACGTTCTCTTGATCTTTTGTGTAAACAAAAATAATAAATTGTTTACACAATTTAAATCGCAATATTTGCATAAAAATATTTAGCAAAAATAAGATCCACATTGACTGGGATCATTTGTTTGTTTATGTGACACGAAAAGGCACGTAAAGGCACGTTCTTTCTTGAAAATGTGGAACGATCATCTGTGAAGTATTCATTCAGTAATACGTATCAATTAGAATAAGTCTTAGGAGCAAAGAGAAGTGAGGAGATGAGATGCGTTAAGGAGAGACAGTGATGGGAGCCAAAAAATAAGTATTTATATAAACGTATTCCTGTATTACATATTAATTTTGGTATTCTTTTCATTTGAGAAGTGTGCATAGGTAACAAAAAAATATAAGAACAAAATAGAAAGATGTCATAATTTTATTTTGTTCCAGATAAAAGTTGGCAATTTTGTCAATACAAGATTTTTTATTAAAAATTTACATTTTTCCTCCTTCATCTACATTATTCATTATGATAATATTTATTAATTATATAATCCGTATTTTATAAAGTTTTTGAGAACGATATTGTTATAATTTGTTAGTTTAGTAAAAGCATAAATAAGCAAAGTAGGTATTAAATATTTGCACAAGTCATTATCGTGTTGATGCAAATCACTCTAAATAAATGTCGAAGTTTGAGCCTCCTAAATCCTAAAAACTTAATGAAATTTAATGGTTCTTTAAGTATTATATTGAGAAATACAGAATTAATTGTAACAAAAGCAACATAAAGTAATAAAACTTAGCCAATTTTCCTACATTCAGTTGTTGGATATTTGCATTGTATATATTTTTCCGAATAAACAAAAAGACCGTCTTGTATTCTTGGTATGGTTGATCTCTATAGTTGGGATGTTCTACCCGTCCTAACCGAGAATACGGCAGTGGCCTTCAGAATGGTAAAGGGTGAGGGGACTGCGGGCGGCGGTCCTTTTAGGGGTTGAATTTTTATGGCCTAAAACACGGCCGGGGATTGTCTCGACAGACAAACAGATAAACAGACAGACAAAAATTTTAAAAACTGTTGGAACGTGTTCTGTTATCGATCGTAAGTATCCCCAGCTAACTTTTTTTTGAATATATTCCATGTACAGACTTTCGACCCTCTTTAGCTTTATTATATGTATAGATTATAACAATATATAAAATAAAATTAAATTGTAGAAAACTGTTTAGTGTTAGTATGTCCCACTGTTTAGTGGGTGGTGCACGGTTGATCGCCTTGACAGGAGTCGTAAAAAGCGCTTCGCCTTAGGGCCACGTAATATTGTACTCAAGGACCCAGTCTTGACCTGGCCATTGACCGGTGTCAATGGCCAGGTAAAGAACTCAGCGAGCCAAGGATCTAGTCCTTGGCTCGGTGAGTCACTACTACCAGGAGATAATCTCCCTATATAGCGAAGGTACGGAGAGACCTGTCACAGAACTAGTAGTCTTTCTCTACGCTTTTTTTTAATCATATATAGATAGTACACGTGCATGCAGCCCAATGGACGTCATTAATCATCCCCAAGTACAATTAGATCATACCTCAGTTTGATCACAGATGCGCTGCTACCCCTGAGTACTATGATGTTCGCCTCGTGTATAAGTGTAATCGCCAGCCACGCCTCTCAAAACCGAAACACAATAATTGCTTCACGGAGGATTATGAGGGTGGTAGTACTTCCCCGGTCGAATTAAATGAGTTCTACCATCTGGTTACGTAAGAGATAGAGACCTTGTCAAGCCTTGAGAAATTCCGCAAGCAATTGTCGAAGCGAAACAAGCAGCAATCGAAGGATATAATTCCTGTTACATGGACATGTGGTATATATTCGGTGCTATCAATCGTTAGGAATATTCAGCTTTATAGTGGCACAGCCACCGTACGTGCCTGTGTACACTTTGTCTACAGCGCAGCGGTACCATTTTCGAATCAATTTGTGCTGCGCAATAGATTTTTTTAGCAATTTACACTTTTCTAGGAAAGCTGGGACTGCATGTGTTGTGTTAACTAGATATGTGTATAGTACTTACTATTTAGCTATTGAAAATCACAATAGTTGGAGGTGGAAAAGATGGGCAACGTCAAATACAGGGAGTATTTAGGGGTAACGCATCTTTCATTGACCTTAGGTATGAGTTCAAACCTATCTGAGGGTACTGCCCATTTACAACGGAGACCAAGGAGGCATAAGGGCAGTAACCTCAGATAGGTTTGAACTGTAGGTAGGTTGCCGGTAGGGACTGGCGCTGGGTAACTCTGCTATCAGAGACCGAATTTGCATTGAAATAGCATAGCATAGCATCTTCTGATAGCATGCTGATATTGTAGCGTAACAATAAGCCAAGTATATTACGAACACGTAGAAGGCACATAGAAGTGAATTTGAATGAGATGGCGTGATCCGTAACTTAATTTGATTACTGACTACTCACTATATTGGTTTGTTTCGGATCAATACCCGGCTTGACAGAAAATCGAAAAGATAAATTTTGATTTCTGTTCTGGATGATAGTTCATTTTTTTGCCAGATGATCTCGTTTAGTTCGAACGGGGAGATACTACCGCCACCTTCATAATCCTCCGTGAAGCAATTCTTGTGTTTCGGTTTGGAGAAGCGTGGTTGCCGACTATACTTATACGTGACGTGAACGTCTTAGTCCTCAAGGGCCTAATTTAATTGTACTTGAGGGTGATTACATGCTCGTTTGCTACCCTAAGACGATAAAAAAATGCTTTAAAACTCTCAACGTACATTGAAATACATTATTCCTTTAGCACTCAATATTAAATTATACTGGCAGTCTCTTTGTGGAGTATCCTTCTAGGTTTCGCACTAACTAGCAAAACGTCAATATGTTTCTTTGCTCCATAGAGCGTAAAAAATACGCTTCAAGGAGCTTAAGAAATTGCAATTTATGGTTTGCTTTTTCCATTACAGAAGTTACTTACTTTCTGTTAACGCTTTGATTTTACACCCCAAAAATTTTCATACCGAGCGCTTTTACATATAAGGAAAATGATTCTTCATTAATGGTATTTAAATTTACAAACTGTAAAACACGTGACATTCTACCAGGGTCACATTTTGTCACAAATGTGACGACGTGTGACAACGACATTGGGTGGACTCTAAAAATTATAAGATTCGTGTCACGGAATTTGTAGATTATCTGTGTGTGTTAGAAGTGTCTCATTACTGAACGTACTGCACTGACATTTTGGCGGCTAAACTATCGGTAATGGTTTTTGGTTGGCAGGACCCATCAAGCAGACCGAAACTGAACCGTAGGGATTACGCGGCATCTTGCTCAGCGCGCGAAGTCACCGATGCCAATGTCGTCATAGTTTAAAACGCATGCCGATTTTTCTGTCCAGTAACGTGACGCGCATACATTCTCGCGGATAGTTTTTTAACGGAATAAATCAATAGTTCCTTGACGGAAGATTCGGCGCAACGCCATACGCGACGTAATTTCGGCTAATATGTCAGTCGTCGGATGACAGTCACATAAAACCATTGTGAGCTTATTCGACTGAACGTTATGTATTCTTTTAGAATATATCTCTTGACACTGAGGAGTAAACTCCAAATATTCTCTTACTCCAAATATTATGAATTCAATATGTTTTATGTGTTTATCTATCTTTCCATGGTACTTAAAGCAAAGCTGTTGGACCTCACATTCGTCATTTAATAGCGGTCGTTAAATCTTGATGGTCGCAAGAGGAAAGTAGGTCACGTTTAGCTCTTAACTCTTTAATCAGAGACTTTGACAGTATATCTAGACCTGACTGTATAGAAAATTATAAGCGATCACGGAAGACACACAAAACATAAGAAGCAATTGAAGAATTATTAAGTTTTTTTTAATAGTCGCAAGCATAGCATACATTCGATGGTCATTTACCATCGAATGTCACTGTCTTGCATGGAACTCAGCATTAACTTCAGGATTTGTTCAGGAAATCCTTGTGATCGATAAAAGATGTTGTAATAGATGCTTTAACTCATCTTGCAAATATGCTGATTTAATTTTTGTCATTCGTGTGGCAGCGACGCGGCAGTCGTTATCCGAGAAATAAATATATTCTTGTCACTATGGTAGTCATGTAAAAATAACTAGTTCTTCAAGGCGACTTTTTAAGAAGTTTGCTGATGATCCAGATGATCCAGATATAAAATATGATGAAAAAATATAAAGCGGCTGCTACATGCTTCAGCAACAAGGCAGTTACAGTTTTTCGACTGTGGCCGTGAAGAAGAATTGAGCTGATACTTAATGGTAAGTGGTCACTGCCGCCCATGGATATCAGTGCATGCCCAAGCACAATTCAATCATACCTAAATTTGATCACAGGTGCGTTGCTACCTCTGAGAACTAAGATGTGTATAAGTATAGCCGGCAACCACACTGTATAACGGCCGACATTGTATACCTAAAGGCCAACCTTTTGCGGGTAGACTTAGTTTAAGAATCTAAGAAAGCATAATATAGATAGAAGTTGATATTGGCTTGGTATTGACTTCCATCCCTACCGGCTATTATACTTGACCTTTCTGGAGTAATATCGGTGGCAAATGTCACACGAAGCCTTTATTCACCAAGCTGGTTAAACTTGCTTTGTCTATCACACAAGGCTATCACAAAAAATCTATACTAATATTATAAAATTGTACAGTTTGTTTATTTGAACGCGCTGTTCTTAAGTGTTGGATAGTCTATTGGATAGTCTATTTATTGAGGACGGCTATAGGCTATATAACATCACGCTATGACCAATAGGAGTGGTGTATCAATGAAAAATGTTGCGAAAACGGGGAAAATTTTATCCTCTCTCTTATATGACGCATACAAGGTTGCGCGGTACAGCTAGTAAAATATATAGATATAACTTGGTATAGACAATACCTATGACTATTACTTGAACTTTCTAAAGGAGCAATATGGGAAGCAAATGTCAAACGATGTTATTCACCAAGCTGGCTAGAATACGCTTTGTCTATCACAAGGCTGGGTCGGAAATATTTATGAACCCATACAATGTCAGATGTAAAACTTGTATAGTTCGAATAGATGCCACCGCCACCCTCATAATAGAAGGGGAACCCAGAAGATTGTGTTCGTGTGTTAGTCATGGAACTCCTTCGAAACGCCTGGACTGATTTTTATGATTTTTTTTTGTGTGAGATTAACCCAATTCGAGGATGCTTTGGATTCACAATTATATCCGATAGGTTTGTTTTTCTTTTCGACATTTTTTTATTTTTATTTTTTATGATGTGATATTAAAAAAACCTACAACCTTAAATGTTATCCCTTCTACCATCAACCTCTATTTTTAACCCTTAAGTATATAGGTTATAAGACTACGTTTTTCTTCAACGGATAGCAAGTGAAAATTATAACTTATATATTATTAAATATTTTTTCAATATTTTTTTAATAATATTAAAATATATTTTTAGTTTACCACAAAAAAATGCAATGCAGCGTTATTTATACTTGCCATCACAAACAGAGTCAACAGAAATTAGAGATAAAGTTGAATTTATTAAGAGCCATCAAATCATAGCGCGTAATGAAGAGCTTTTATGAACTCATTATTTTGAACCAGCTGTTGGAATATTCGGGATGCGCTAATAAACCTGGAGTGGATACTGTATGGAGATAGATTATTATTTGTTGTTTATGAGCGTTATAATAGATTTGCCAGGTGGTAGAACTTGTTTAGTTCGACCGGGGAGGTACCACCGCCACCCTCATAATCATCCGTGAAGCAATTTATTGTGTTTCGGTTTGGAGAGGGTGGTTGCCGGCTACACTTACAAACGAGGCGAACATCTTA
>DWNR01001738.1:0-14391 GCA_018250455.1 Polygonus leo | reverse complement strand
TCAAAATTATTAATTATTTTTCACTTTTTAGTTCATCTTGAAGTCGGTTCTATTTTTAGTTAAAAAGTTTTTTTATGGTATAAAAATAAAAAAGTTACTGTCTAATTGCAGGTAGTCATTGCCGTTCATAGACGTTATTCATCGTCTCCAAATGAGCCACTCCATAATAACACAATGCCTCCAGTATAAGCAAGACTGGCAACCACGCCTCTCCAACCCGAAATCCTTTCCAGGAGGTTATGAAGACGACATTAATCTGCGACCAAATCACGCGAGTTATATTTAAAATAAGTAGATCGTAAAAAACTCAAATCAAAGCGAACTAGTTGCGTGGTTCTCATGCACTTGGCATGAAATCACGGTTACTCTGGGCAAGATTAGTGTGCATTACAGAATCTAAATGCATTCTGTATTTGTTGCAAATGGTTCGAAGTATTTACACTAAACTGCGCTGATGGCGCCAGCTTCTAACTCCACGTCCTTTGTTTACGTTTGTCCAAACAAACGTAATTGAATTGTCTGTACAGACATAACATTTCAAAATAACTTTCATTCTCTATGTTGTTACATTTGGGTAAAGCTTAAAGAAATATGAAATAAATATTTTTTTTTTTGCCTGTGTTCCATCTTTTTGTGTGGCTGAATAACAGAAAATATTTATTTTTTACATAATTGAGACCCACGTGGTGCAGCGGTCATCAGTCTGACGAGCAAAGGGGTTCGGTTTCGATTCTCAGCCAGAAATAATGATGCATTTGGATTCCTGGTCTGGGTGTTTGATCATATGTGACACATAGCGCACTGACTTCTAATGAAGAAGGTGTTTTAGAGCCCACAAAACACCGTAGAGCGTTTATAGACTTTTATATTCAAAGCATCTTTCATAATAACCTTAACACTTTTACACGAGAACTCCCACAGGCAAAACCGCGGGAAAATCTTGTGCACACCAAACTACATTGGCGGCGCCAGCGGGTAATGTCTACGTCCTTTATTTACAAACTAAGAGTTAAGACCGGAGTACCTATCTTTGACAATATGACGCGGCTGGCAAATATTTTTATGTACGGTACCGCAACTGCATCTCAGTTTCTCAATGTTTATTTAAGTACCTACTGCTATATTGCATTTAGTTACAGATAAGGTTGTGTGTTGTTTTCAATTTACACAGTTTTATAGAGTAGACAAATTAACCGTGTAAGATGAAACCTTAAAAAACTTGTACGCAATGTTTATCTATTTGTTAAAAGTAACTATAGGTTTATTCATGGAATTAACTATTATTGAATGGAATTAGAAAATACCCAGCATTCTTATTTGTAATTTACATTCCGCATTGATAACTTATTTATTATGACCACTTATATATATACATTTATATCCAATTCCATATAACTTCGCAGTTCTTACGTACGAACAGACATGTTACTCCTGAGGACTTAATTGAAGATTTGCAACAAGAACTTCTAGCAGTTTATTTTAAATTCTTCGGATCACAGGAATCTTTACTGGGTACAATTATTTTTTATCTATTGACTAAGATATTTGAGAGATTTGAAACTCGTTTCAACGGGGAAATATTTTCGGAGTCAGGTGGTAGAACACGTTTAGGGGAGGTACCACCGCCCCCCCATAATCCTCCGTGAAGCAATTGTTGTGTTTCGGTTTGGAGAGGCGTGGTTGCCGCCTATACTTATTATACAAGAGGCGAACATCTTAGTCCTCAGGGGTAGCAACGTATCCGTGATCAAACTTAGATAGGATTTAATTGTACTTGGGGATGATTAATGATGTCCATGGGCGGCAGTGACCACTTACCATCAAGTGGACAGCATGCTCGTTTGCTACCTTAATACGGTAAAAAAATCTGCATAAATTCCGTAAAGCAATTCTTATGTTTCAGTTGCTTGCAATACACTAACACGAGGACAAGGCTAAATATCTTATTCATCCGCGGTAGTAACAGAGCTAAACTTAATCTCTGGTTGAATTTGATCCTTCCTGGATTTGTACACAATGATCACATTTCATTAAACTAGCTGACCCGCGCAAGGTCCTTTGCGTCATATAAGAGAGAGTGGGTCAAATTTTCCCCGTTTTTGCAAAAATTTTCGTTGATACTCCGCCTATATTGGTCTTAGCGTGATGATATGTAGCCTTTAGCCTAGCCTAGCCTATAGCCTTCCTCGATAAATAGAGTATCTAACACTACAATATTTTTTCAAATCGGACCAGTAGTTATTTAAATTAGCGCGTTCAAGCAAGCAAGCAAACAAACTCTTTAGCTTTATAACATTAGTATAGATTTACTGAACTGTAGTGTAAAAAATATATAATTTATTTTGTAAGCATAACCTAACCACGTAAAAGAAGTCGCGGTCGGCAGCTAGTAATATAACGAGGATTCCTTCCGATGTTTTCATCGACACAAAGCCTGTCGTCGGCGGCGCCGTCGCGACGCTCGCTTTGTTTGCACCACACATGTTTTCTATTTACGCAACCTTTTGTATTGCTCCAATAAACATACCGAAACGCTGAAATCAAATGCTTTAGTACACAAACACACTTAATTATGTGTTAATACTGCTCTATTTAACGGAGTGATTCAACGATTTACTACAGAGTTCAATATAGTTTTACGTGAACTTAGGTATATATGTACATATATGACAAACCTCTGACTGGAATGCAACATAGGATGTTAAATGAATGTTTGCTTAACGTATTGGTAGGTGTATTCATTAGTTGGTATTCGTTAGTAATAAGACATGGAGACCATATACAAAGTAGTATTAGTAAAAAGTCAATTAGTAATTTATGGACTGAACAAGAGAATTTTAAGGTGGTGGTAATGAAAGTTTTGCTATCGAAAACTAAGATAATTGCGTCTTATGTAACTCTAATCAGCAGTGATACAGTCTTAAACCGATAACAATTTACAGTTTATATCACAATTGCTAGTGATAGTAACGCCTGGAATCGCATAGACGCGTACCTACTATTTGTTTAAAAGTTATTTGAAGATCAATTTTTAAGAAGGATTATCAAATCTATCACCAACTCCTAACAACTTTTGAAGAACCAGTACAAAATGAAACTAAATTGAAATGACAAAGTATTTTCCCCGAAGCAGCCACAATAACTGTATAAGGAAATTCCCAGATAATTTAGTGAACACGATAGAAGCGTGATAAGGTATAAGTTCATTGCAATTCTCCTTGTACTTACACAAGTATTGCAATGGGAATTACGTCAAACGTAGAATAAGGCTTACATAATATTGCTGAGCACAAAATAGAATTGCATGCGCATTCTGTACAATTTTATTGCTTTGGTTCGCAACAACAGTGTATTTTTATCGCTGGTCACTTGTAGGCTTAGTAAAACGTCGTGATAAGTTCGTTAGAACCTCCAAAATTACACAGTTTATCTAGATAAAACAAGTACAAAATGGTTAAACTATTAAAATCCATCTTCACTTAGGGGTGTGTTGAATGATGCATGAACCGTTTACAGTAAATAAACGTATAAACATGCAAATCTAAAAAGAAAACGCAATCAATAAACTTCGAAACTTTAAAGCAAAAATATGTCACATTAACTCCATTATTAAATAATAAATAACACCGTTATAATTATATGTCAAAGACTTATACGTGTACACGTCAAATTTCTAAATTATGGTACGATAGAAACATAGGCGTGTTGGCCACACAGCTGCATACAATGGGACAGTCCTGGACCAGTTCAATGTCGATTTATTGCACAGGCCGTGTGGTCAATTCGTCTAATTCAAGCACGTATTATTATCCCATGAGTGTTGATTTATCGAAGTCCCCAGCCTATCGTATTTCATCAGCTCAATAATGTCACAGCAAAGGTTGTGTACGCGTAGGAACGTATTGAGACGTTGTGAAACGACTGAATAAAACATGCCACAATTGTTTTTCCGCTAATGGGCAATCGTTTTCTTTTACTTATTGCGCAATAAAATGACTCAAGCGTCTAGTGGTCTAATTCGTATTAGGACCACTATGAATTTTCGTAACAGAATGTACAATATCTCATATGAGGTAGGTGTGCATAAATTAATTATACATAGACATAATTCTAAAATTCTAATTCTAAAAGGTCATCTAAAGTTTAATTATACGAAATTTATAGGATAAAGGTAAACATCAGATAATAATTATGCATTAAATATAAATATGCATTACCTGCATCGAATTAATATTTAAAGGCCGCATTGATCGGTCGGCCGCATAGCTAGGCGTTTGCCCCACAATACATCAGTCCTATAACGATATATTCAAATGCCACTTAATACAAAACACGAGCCGGTTTGATCAAAAGATTAATGTTTGACGTAATTCAGAAAGGGCTTGGCGCCACCGCTCGCCGGCCGCCGCGGCGAGTCACGTACGGTAAGCACCAACGACGCCCCTATTACTCAGGATAAGCTTGCCCACTAACCGCGATCGCCTAATGCCACCTTATTAGCCAACATTAAAATAATAACGAGGACTCGTTTGCGGTCGGCAGCGCGACAGCTATTCCATTCATCCCATTTAAAATTGCATCTCCCCCGCCGCAACTAAAAGCAAAAATGTGTTCCTTGCGTCCGATAGTTACAAACGGTCTCGCACGCTCGAATTCGCCTACGCCACCGATCGTCCAAATTGAGAGAAATCGTTACTCTCCACAAAAAGAGTTCGCATCCGACTTCAAAGCTAATTTTCGCGGGCGCGGAACGGTGAAAAAGGCGCAAACAAAATTATGCAGTGAAGGAATGCATTGCGAGCGCAGGGACACCGATCTCACGAAAATAAAACATCGATTGTACGCGGCATCGGCGTGCACAAAACAAATTCCTCGGAGGCACATACAGCACACTGAATTAGATACACTCGTGATCGACTGGTCGGCGATGCGATGTCCGATGAGCCGTGAACGCCTCACGCCAAGAGGAACACACGCACCGCTCCTCGGGGATCGTGTCCACGGGATACTGTCACGTGGAAATGTTCGTACCACCATCATACTTCTTAGCGTTCTAAGTAATTAAACATTAATCACTCATCAAACAAAAAGCAAGAAAATAACTTTGCCCTATATGTGATGTTGTTACAGGCCAGATAAAATTATTGATTTTATCTGACCTGAAACGACTCAAAGCGTAATATATAATAGTAGGTGTTACAATATATCTATAGTAGTGATTAATAAGTAATTTGATCCTAAGTTTGATCACAGATGCGGTGCTACCCCTGAGGGCTAAGATGTTCGCCTCGTGAATAAGTATAGCTGGCAACCACGCCTCCACAAACCGAAACACAAGATTTGCTTTACGGAGGACTATACGGGTGGCGGTGGTGCCTTCCCGGTCGAACAAATGGCGAATGGCAATTACATATACCTCAAGTTTTTGTATTATATGCATACTTGTACAAAATAGTACGTCACAGTATACACAACGTTCAATTTTATACACGTCATCGATAAGATGGACAATGGACACAGCCCCTAAAGCTCTGTACACACCTGATGTTTCTAAAGAACTCAGCGGGCAGCTGACCTACCATAACCCACGGGAAAAATAAACGAGTATATTACACGTGCATATAAACATCATCCTAGAATCCAGTGACAAGGAGAATTGTTTATACTTTGTAATTCTATGTTCCTTAATAAAATACAATACTTATGTGAAAATGTCGAATCTCTTCTTTTTTCTGTGTTGTAACGAAATTCCTCTTTGAGCAGTATAGTAGTAGTAGTATGTAAGGTATGGTAAAAAAAGGTTTTATTTGTACTAAGATAAGTCTCAAAATTATTATCAGTCAATCAAAAAGAAGTGACAATAAAGACATACAGTATAAAAATATTTGTACAAAACCAAAACCGGGATTAAAATAAACCTATCGAGTTATAAAACAAAACCATAAAAAGTATTATATATAAATACTGTGAGAAAACTCAAATACAAACACAAAGATCTGCGGCTCTTCCACATTATACCCCAAGACAACTTATCGCGGTTGGACCGAAATACTATAACTCCCCACAGCACAATCTCTACACAGAAGAGTCTAATTACAATACAAGATTCCAAATAAATAAAAAGAATCTCGAAATAAAGGATACATTAATATAAAGAAGCAAAATAAGGTGTCCTTATTACAACATTGAAATATATACAAATATATATGTCAAATTACAGGTGGTATAATTTAAACACAGCCTCTCTCTTAATCCTTTGCAAAGCAGTACTTATGTTTCGGTTGAAGAGCTATTGCCAGGCATATCTAACCTTACGAGATATTATCTTACGAGAATATTTTAGTCCTCGGGAAAATTAATACTAAAAGTTAGGTAGGGACACAATCGTATTTGGACCTGGCCACAGATGGCCATTTGTATTGAATTTTGATGTCAGGTGCACTGCATCCTCGTTTGCTCATTAAAGGACAATGGAGTAGGAAAACTTTATATCGTGTAGTTAACCCGTGAGAACTCTATTTAATATAATTCTGTATGTAATTAATTGTAATTAATTAAAACATATGTTATGTTTCAATGTTCTATGTCAGCAAGACTCATTCCACAAAAAAGTATGTATCATCAAACGCAGTATATTTATAATGACTTATACTCTTTTGCTACCAATAGAGATTAATGTAAACATCGCTAAAAACCTATTGAGTCTAGTTCGATATAAGGTCGAGACCAGCATGATTGTACTTATAGAGGCGTGAAATTTACTTTAACTTTATTACTTCAACACCTGGCAAGAATTCAATTAAAAATATCAGTTTTACGTCTTCGTAAGGCTCAGGCGTTTATTAAAAACAAGATAACTTATATGATTACAGCACAACCCAGTATCCTCAAAGGCAACCCCGAAACTAATTTTATGCGTTTTATAGTTACGACCCACAGATAGACTTTACGACCGCCTTTCCATGCCTACACAGAATTTCACAACACCATTTGTATACTTGTTGTATAGAGTCACAAGATATTTCCATTAAATTTTGTTTTAAAATAAAAATCAGGGATGGAAGTAAGTGGTCTATTCGAGTTAAAATGTCAAAAGATAAACCCGATGGCAGAGTCGTCGTAGCCGGCCGCCGTTAATAACATTAATTTATTTATAATTTTCTTAATACGTAGGTAGGTAAAGTGAATTGAGGACGCGCTCGGCTAATCAATTAACGAGACAGCGAACAACGAGATTGTTTACTCATCGGGAGCGTTCTCGAGACGCGGATTGCGGTGGCCACCGAGAAAACGTCTCGAGAAATAATGAAAAAGACGGGTACGTTGACATCGGGATATTTGCTCGCAAAAAATGCGTGTGTTGTAAGCATCGTTCGCTAAAAAGGCGCGCAGACGGCGTCGCGGCGACGGGTCGACGGCCGCGCCCGGAATAACCAGGACCAACAGCTATATTTGCAGCAGAGAACGGGCGCGGGGGGAGCAGCAGCGCGTGCCATTTCTGCACCACCGCCCGGTGCATCTGAGTAATGCCATTGTAATGCTCTCGATATATCCACGCGGTGGACGCGGCCGCAGACGCGCTGTCGACGCCAACCTCGCCGCACCACAAGCAAGATGCTTCGCCTGTCGAGATGTCACCGAAAACGAGGAACCGCTGTACCGTTGCATGCAAACGGAAGACAAAGTTCATTGTCTGTTGTGGCATTAGCATACATTTGGTAACCAAAAGCATTTTCGTTGTGCTAAGGAATTTGCTGAATTATTATTGCCGTTGAATATCAACTGTAGATGCCATGACCGCACACAAGCTTAACGTACCATACCATACGTGCATAATTCATCATATTATGTACATATCTTATAATATTAGTGATTCTAAACCATTATCAAATTTTTGGAAATACAAAAATAGTAATGAATCTCCATTTAATTACAAAACAGCAACGAGTTAAAAACTCAGATCTGACAAATAATGAAACTGAGCTGTGGATTACAATGCAGAAAAGTCTAAAGAACTTTCACATTTCGAAATAAGAAATCTCTGTGCAAACCTGGATGATAATAATATTAGCAAAGCAAACATTAGACTGGATGTCATTTGTGTGTTTTAATGAAGAATATAATTATGAATTACGATTTCGCGTCGCAATGGATGATTATCCAGATCGAATGCTCGCTCGGAGCGTCCATGTGTGAGGTAATGATGAGAATCAGCCGTGGGAGCCGCGGCGCGCTTGTCCACCGTCATTTGTCATCGCCGGTTCCTGTCACTTCGCATGTACGCATGCTTTCTCACATTGCAATTACCTTTAAACTCGATGGATTCGCCGATTCCACAGAAAAAGTGATAAACGATGAGGCGACAATCACAACAAAAAGCTAAACGAGCCCGCGAGAAAATAGACAACGTTTAATATCTCATTAATAATATTAAAGTGCCAGCCTCGTTATTCTCTAGAGGTTATTAATTCTTTAATGTTCTACCCGAACACATGTTATAATTTATTCAATTAATAAGTCGTCAATAAATGAGTATATTATTGACCAAAACTGTCGAAGTGTCGTGTTACAGCGGAGCCGAAATCCGAAAATGGCATATTAATGGCGATCAAAAAGTCTACACATAGAAAAAAATAATAAACTTATATGTCGTACAGTCGATTTCCACATGTGCGGACAGTTTTCGCGACAGATGGCCCGTGAGTCACTAACCTGTTGCCGACGGTATAAGTTTTCAATATAATTAAGACGACATCATCTATAAATCATTGTGTACTATTTAATAATAATTTTGAGTCATGTCTATATTTATATGATCTCCTCAAATTTTGCTATAAATATTGTAGGGGCCAATATTATGAAGGAAATATATATGTTTGATTAATTATAAACTGATCTCACATTGTATAACGTTAGCTTTCATCGACTTTGTCTGAGTGCAATATAAATCTGGAAACCAAAATAATAACACCTTGTGTTTGCTTTGGTGGTCCGAATAATAGATTCAATAAAGTTATTAATTGTTTCTGGACATTTCATCATTATACATATTTATATGGTAATAATAATATTTGTAAGAAAAAAAAAATATTTTAAATTAAAAGTACCTTATAACAGTAAAAATTAACTGAAGCCTTTTAAGAACCTAATATGTATAAAGATGTGAAAAAATCATACTATTCTGTTATTACGAGCTTTCAATTTTGATACTAGAATTGGCGCGTTAAGACAACAAGATCTTTAACCCTCAAGAAAATCAATTTAAGATCGGATTGAGAGAAATCTTATACGCGAACATACATTGGGCCAAATATACGAAGATGCGATAACTGTACGTAGCTACTCGTCTATGGTTCCGGTTTAGAAAATAGAAAATATTCGCGTCTTAGTAACAAAACTTAGGCTAGTGATAGCTAGATCGCATGACATCAGTCAATGGATATTATGGCTATACAAAAATGACATCACCGGCTTATGAAATTGAATTGAATCGACAGCGTGACGGGCGTGAGATGGGCTTTAACAGTTGGAAATGACGTTGCTTGCCGATCGTTTAGCACTCGTCGGATCAACTCGGTATTAGGTGGCGTGACTAAAATCGCAATGGATCCATGGATCGCATGGGTAACCTGCTCTGAACGTATCCCTAACTTGATTTAATAATATATTTTTAATTAATATTCCCATAAGTTGCACGTACATGCATTGTAACTTTGTGAAATAATTTAGCTAACTTTTTCTTGATGAAATTATGGACACATTATGTAAAAGAAGGGGCGTGAGATGGGCTTTAACAGTTGGAAATACGTTGCTTGCCGATCGTTTAGCACTCGTCGGATCAACTCGGTATTAGTGGCGTGACTAAAATCGCGATATGTGAGCATGGGTAATCTTACTCTACTCTGAACGTATCCCTAACTTGATTTAATAATATATTTTCAATTAATATTCCCATAATATGCACGTACATATATTGTTTATTTTGAGAAACAATTTAGCTAACTTTTTTATTACGAAATTATTGACACCCATATAAAAGAAGGGGCGTGAGTTGGCCTTTACCAGCTGGAAATGACGTTGCTTGCCGATCGTTTAGCACTCGTCGGATCAACTCGGTATTAGTGGCGTGACTAAAATCGCGATGGATCCATGGATCGCATGGGTAACCTGCTCTGGACGTATCCCTAACTTGATTTAATAATATATTTTTAATTAATATTCCCATAAGTTGCACGTACATACATTGTAACTTTTTGAAATAATCTAGCTAACTTTTTCTTGATGAAATTATGGACACATTATGTAAAAGAAGGGGCTTGAGATGGGCTTTAACAGTTGGAAATGACGGTGCTTGCCGATCGTTTAGCACTCGTCGGATCAGCTCGGTATTAGTGGCGTGACTAAAATCGCGATATGTGAGCATGGGTAACCTTACTCTGCTCTGAACGTATCTCTAACTTGATTTAATAATATATTTTCAATTAATATTCCCATAAGTTGCACGCACATACATTGTATATTTTGAGAAACAATTTAGCTAACTTTTTCTTGATGAAATTATGGACACATTATGTAAAAGAAGGGGCGTGAGTTGGGCTTTAACAGTTGGAAATGACGTTGCTTGGGTTACGATTAGCAGTCGTCGGATCAACTGGGTATTAGTGGCGTGACTAAAATCGCGCTATTTAATAAAATCGCGCTATATAAGCATGGGTACCTTTACAATTATAGTGCTTTACTTGAAAGTATCCCTACGTTGATATTTCGATACAGTTTCAGTTTATCATAAAATTATGGACGCCTTATATAAAAATACTTGCATTCCACAAACCCCTTACCACCAGTTATTTAACGATGCAGAAAGCATGTGCATACAAATTTCAGTCAAAGTCAGCTTCTATTTGCAATGTTACGTTGCTTATATTGTCTGTACAAATCTTATCGCTTACGCCATCGTCGTGTCGCCTAAGCTAATAGTAGTCTCCTTGATTCTGCTGCCTTGAAGAAAAGATCCTTTTTAAGGTATTCTCAGCTAATAGAATTTAGATTTATTGTAATGGTGATCATAAAATACATTATAACATAAAACTTTTGCATTCGTCCTGAGTTGGCCAGGTAGTAGAGTTCTACCGTTTAGTTCGACTAGAAAGGTCTCGTGAAAGAAATATTATATCGGCTTGGCATGGCTGCCGGCTAAACTTACACACGAGACGAACATCAAGCCTCAGGGGTAGCAATGCATCTGTGGTCAACGTCAAGTACGATTAAATCATACTTAGGGATATTTACTAATGTCGACGGACGGCAGTGCCCACTTACCATCAGGTGGACTGCATGCTCTATTGTATGCGCTACCTTTATACGATTAAAAGAGAATCCTTTGTTAAGTGAATTACATGTAGAACTATACATTACACGTAAAATATACTACATGTCAAGTCAACTCAAGTAAAAGAAACGTTTATTTCAAAGCTACCGTTAAAATACGCCTAATTAAACGCAAACCAGTCACTCTCAGTAGTCATTAATATCGTCCAAGACACCGTCATCGTCTAGATTGATAACAGACTACCGCTATCGCGATGCTCTTTAGCTATTGTTAGATCGTAATATTAGTCGTTGAAACCTCATATTTTGGCTCGTAACGACACGACATTTGTTTGTGCTTATTATACGTATATTAGAATATGAATATCGTAATATACTTTATGCTACTTTAAGTTTTTTTTATATAATTAAACGTAGAGAAGAAAAGACTTCTCATAGTAAGCCGTCGCCGTCTTTTATGTACCATGCGATTTTAGGCAGTGGAGCATTTCGAAAGGAACTCCTTTTGGAAATTTTTCGTGAAAATCATATTACATTGATATGGATAATAGAAAGAAATATTTGTTTATCAAATACAATGATAGACGCCGTGTGAGTATTTAATACCTTTTTAAACAACTGCCTTACTCCGCATATTATAATTCGTAATGCCGATCCTACTGATTTCTTTTTCAGCTCGCTCTTTCTCTTTTTCGGCTTGCCGATGATGAAGTCCAATATTACAATGCATGCTTACTACTCACAGTTAATATCTCCAGGGCAAGTCTTGCAGCATCTACCAGGCAGCAGCACGGGTGTGTCGCATGAAGGTTCAGGACATTCATTCTTTATATTCCGGCAGTGCACCTTCGCGACAACCCGGCGTTTCTTCTGCACCTGTAGAACAAGGAACCAATGGAATCGCTTGTTTTGGGAACAACAATTAGGCTTTCAAATATGATTTTTATCTAACTCAACCCTTCATTTTACTTCACATCTTTTAAAATCACACACACTGCATTTAAATTTAGATTAAATTCTAAATGTGGTATTTGAAAGTACCTGGACGCAATTAAAGAAATGTTTTGATTTTAAGCAATTTATATGAAAAGAAGACGAGTTTTGACTGAATATTTTTTTCGATTGTGCGTTATATTATACATATGCCTTGGTAACATTGATGATTATTTTTATTGGATAGCGTCTACTTTGAAGGTCGTCCCTTATAAATATGAATTAAAAAACTGTCAACATAAATATGATTGAGAGTGAAGTCGATTTTTTTATGTTTAAATCGATAAGTTTAAATGTAGTATTACAATATGAAATTAATGATGATTATGATAAGGTTTTAAAAGAAAATTGTGAATGACGTAGAGTCAAAGTTCGTAGGAACTTTATGTTTACTCAGAAATATAACAATAATGCTATCTCCCGCGGTCACTACTGCTTGCCTTTCTACACAAATACAAAAACAGAACTTGAAATTCATCCCCTCTTTGCAGTTTCTTACTACCTCCCTATCTTTATCCATATTTTTCTCTTTATCACTCTCTAATATCTTAATGTAACCGTAACCGTATATAACCGTAAAGAGCAATTAACTATTCTATCAATACCATACTGTATCCAGTATTGAGTATAAAGTCGGCGGTAAAGATTCAAAACAATACTGATAATACGTACCGATATACACTCACATTTGATGCAGTACATCACGCCGAAGGGTGGCCCCAGGTCCGCGAACCATGTCGAGCCCAGCTCCTTTGCTTGTTTCCCGAACTGGCATTCTGTAACAAGACAATACAAATAAGCAAAAAGGTAATAGTATCAATTACTCTACGACATTCAGTCGACGAGTCTACTGACCCTGATGATGATCGACTTTGGAACGAAACACGGCTTGTACGGATGTATGTCGGTATATATTTTGGTTTCTCTAGAGCATGAATCCTTTGTGGGAGGAAGGGTTGTTTATCCTGCATCAAACATCAAAAAATATATACCATCATACATGGCGCGGATTGTTGCGAATTTGTTTGAACTTAACTTTTAAGCAAAAAAGTTTCATCAAATACATACGCATGAATGAATCATGACTAATCTACTTATTTTATTTTTACGATTATACTTTCGTTATGTAAACTCGTGCACCATTGCTATTAATTTAATTGTCTTATCTGAAATCTTTATTACTAGATTTCGGGCGCTAAATCATTGCATTAATTATACGACAAGAAAATCTATAATTTAGCTTTTTACCAATAACTTAAAAGATGCACACGATGTTTTGGTTATAAAAAATGACGACATTTTATATAAATACAGAATTTTACCGTTGAATTTACTACAACAGCACAAACTTTATAATATTGTATCCATTCGAGCCTTAGTCACGATGAATGCTTAAATGGTGGTTAACAGGAATAAGATAAACAACTTGAAGTCCTTATCTTTTATTTAAGAGAATTCTAGAGTTAACGCTCTACTAGTAGGTCTCTAATATTTGCAATTCGACGTACCATTAGAATAAAGCTTAGATTACGGAGTAATTATCGAGAGCCTCGTCACAGTTTCTAATCGATATATTTAATAGAATTGAATAAATTTGACAGAAATAATCAGAATATTTGTTTATGGGACTATAAGGATAATAAGCTATTTATTTACTACAGCATGCGAAGCCGCGGGCGATTTTGTAATCTATTAAGTAGCAACACCAATAATAATTTTATCATACTTGTACAAACATATAATAATAATTTCGGCTTTAAGAAGGTATCAAGGTATGAAAATAAGTCATAAGGATTCTAAGTTAGATCATAAGCAGTACAGTTGTGAAAACTGCATCTAATTTCATGCAGTACTTTTTCGTGATGCGCGTACAAACATACAGACAGACATGCAAACAAAAATTCTAAAAATGGTTGTTTTGACTTGTATTGCTTTTATAAAGATCATCATATTCTTCAAATACCTTCAAAGTAAAAACGTCGTCCAGTTACATTTTTTTATGGTTTAAATGTAGCAAACGAGCATGCAGTCCACCTGATGGTAAGTGGTCACTGCCGCCCATGGACATTA
>DWNR01001737.1:0-14393 GCA_018250455.1 Polygonus leo | reverse complement strand
GTACCTCCCCGGTCGAACTACACAAATTCTACCACCTGGCAAAAAGATAGGATAAGGATTAAGGACTAAGCCAGGTGGTAGAACTATCGTAGTTCGACCGGGGAGGTACAACTACCACCCTAACCATACCATGATACCATGAGGCAATTTTTGTTCTTCGGTCTTAGAGAGGCGCGATTGCCGTATACAAGAGACGAATATCTTGGTCCTTAGGGGTGGTAACCAAACTGGTACGATTCAATTGTACTTGGGGTTGATGTCCATGGGCTACGGTGACCACTTGCCATCAGGTGGATGGTCGTGTGCTCATATTCTTTGTGTTTTGTTTTTACATTTACAATGGATTAGATCAGTGTCGGCAACCTTGCAAGCAAGGGCCATATAATGGCGAAATAGAGGAAAGGCGACCTTGTTACTGACTTATTAATAATAAGTGATAATCTGTTAGTATCTTATTCATAGCAAGCACAATGTAGGTTTTAAGAGAGTGTTTAAATTATTTTTCGATTTACACGTACATCTAAATTACCGATTTTGAGTAAATCTGAAACATAAATAAGGTAGTTGCGGTATCGCAGGCCACAAGTACAGCCTTGCAAGGCGTGAATTGACGACCACTGGATTAGACTATTGTCCATCTTATGTGTACACTTTAATTACCTTTGTGGTATAGAATAAACTGACAGATTGTTTAATTAATATTGACGCCAGTAAAACTCGTATTATTGAACATTATTTTGTTATTTGTATGTATGGCATTTAATTTTTTTAGTAACATTGAGGCTATTTCTCATATTTATGAAAAATATATTTTTCCCCGTTTTTAAGTTCAAATCATAAATACACAAATAGTTATGTATGTGTTATTGTCATTATTATTTATTCTTTGTAAATAATAACAAACCTTAGTAAATAATAACAAATAATAAATAATAATGACAAATTCATCTCAAATTATAGTTTTTATACTACGTCATTAACCAACGAACCATTAAATTAATATACTTGCGATAAACCTATACATAAAACACATTCCCGTAATATATTCAGTATCAACTTCATAAAGACAGCAATTCCAACTTTTATCAATGTCAAAGTTTAGCAGACAATTGCAATGTTACGATAATTGTACACGTGTCATTGTGACGTATTATTGATATCTACACGACATCTCTGATCTTTACCAGCACCTACGTGAAAATGGCTGCCTTGAATACTCTGACGTAGCACCAACTTTAAGGTTAATCTTTAAAAGAGAATCGGCTTCGTTCAGATGAGGATACACGAATGGGTCGGTTTGCGTGGATGTAGCAAAGTTTTTTCAAGAAGTTTATAGCTACTTTATGGTATACGTGATCATTAGAAAAACAAATAACAACCAAACCAACAAACAAACGTTCCTCTTCTTTTACTTTGTTTCCTCTGTAAAATATATTGCACTGTACATTGTAGATACATGTTATTTTATAGTCACGACTTTTTAATGGTTTACTTGAACTTAGATAAATACTAACCTGTGCAAGAGGCGGATGCGCCTGGTGACGATGCACGTCCGAATTCATCGCAGATGACATCTACCTTTAAGTACGCCTCATCATCTGCGAACAACGGAAATGAGAAATTTTATCAAGTCATACGAATTATCCAAGGGTTTTAGTATAACAATACACATCATCATCGCAATCCATTATAAGAGGAAACCCACTACTTGACATAGGTTTCTTCTCACAATGAAAAGGATTTAGGCCATAGTCCATCGCGCTGGCCAAGTGCGAATTGGTAGACTTCACACACCCTCGAGATTTTTTTACAATCTCTTAGGCATGTAGGTTTCCTAACGATGTTTTCTTCACTGAAAAGCAAGTGATAAATTAAAGTTTGAAATGCGTGCTGGGATTCGAACAGGGACACTCCGTGTGAAAGGTTTTAGTCACAGCCATTCGTTTATCACTGCTTAAAAAACTTTTCTTTCCGTACATATATGATTGACAATGAATATTTCACTGGGAATGACATACGCTTCCTGTAATACAGGTGCGTACCTGTGCTACTCTACTGAAATGAAGAATGAAACAGGCAAAATATCATCGTCGGATTCGTTGTTCGGATACACAAGATAAAATAAATTTATTATGGCATGTTTATAGCAATTCATGTCTCATATATATTTTCACTTGTATTACGCTTTTTTTATTCAATAGCATCCAAGATTTTAGATTTAATTCAAAATAAGTAAACTTCATGTTTCTTCTATTTATCAATGTACAAATTATAAGCTTACAAATTAAAGAACATTAGTTCTAAATTAATAAAAGTATAAACATTTGTTCGACTATAAACCTAATGTGGGTGTAGAGTGGTGAGAGCTGTGGGAGTGGTAGGGGTGAATCACTCTCACTCTCCTGCCGATGGCTTGGAACTAACGGGCGGCGGCGGAGCGTATCTCATGTCGTGACTACTGCAGCTTCTATTACGCTCATATGAACTAACTTATATAACAAAGCATACGCGGCTCGACAGGAAAAACGTTAATGAAAACAAACTACGCTGGTACGTCGTTACGAATAGAAACTACTCAACCGTCCGGCATTGTTTTGTTTTCAATAACAATTTCAGCGAATGTTGCCTCTATTCAAGTATTTGTATATGAAACAGCTAGAATACTTTTACATTTCGTAACGAGATAAAACGTGGTAACAACATATGTTGCCAGAAAAAAAATTGAAATTACAAACTAAAAAATCTCCAATTACTGTTAGTATCACGTAAAATATTTATATTCATTGCTAGCAGGAACTCAAAGACCTATTCAACCTTATTAATTTAATTGCAAAATAAATTAATTTAAATGCTGAAAAGGTTTACTACTACGAGCTACGAGCTCTCTACAGGCATCGTTAACTAAACCTCATTTACGTTACAATAAATAAATTGACCATTTATGTTATTATTTTATGGTGTGCTAATAGGCAACTGAACGGATATGGTAATCGCCGCTTTTCTCTTGACCTAGCTCAAATCATGAGCATTGCGTAACGAAGTAGGCCAGTGATTAGCAGTTAGCCGCAATTTTTGCACCACACGCGTGGTCAGCCGTCTGCGTCGCTGTCTTCACCGGCATGCAATTCGCTACCTCGCTTACGCGTTTATATTGTAAAATATCACGCCACCTCATGGTCACATATCAACATCACAATCGATCACATTTATGTGTCGGTCGCATTGCGTTACTTTAGTGCATTAAACGAGGAAAATTACAATAATGACAAGGAATAAAACGGCGCAATTCATCCTTGTGTCGTGTAAACATAGTCATTTTGTGACTAATAAAGTGCTTCTGATCTGTACGAGAACACATGACACATCAGTGCACATCATTTTTAAGGTTAACATTGCGTGATTTCATTGAATCATATCACTATCACTGTATCATATGTTTAATAAAATCTGAATTTAAACCAAATTTCGAATAGATAGGAAAATCTTTTAGCTTAGACAGTAGCATCAGTGCATAATGCTGATCAAATTGAACATTTAAATTATTGTTTTACCGTCATAAATATCAAATAGGGGTGGGCCCTACGAAGTTAGAAGAACTTACATAATATAAAGTTCAAAATATAAAGTGATCGCCTTCATTGCCCGTTACATTTTTTTTTATCATTTGTCGTGTGTAAAAACGGAAGGACAGCAGAATCTTGGTAATAAATAGGGTTAGTAGTAATAACATGGCGTTAAATTTGGATACGGAACCCGACAAACCTAAAAGTTTGTTGCTTTTATGTTTTGTTGTGGTTATGTTTTTGGCTTGCAGCAACTCCAAGTAGGCACAATTATTATATCAAAACAATGCTTACATTATTTATTTTTAATATGTACCAATTAAAGAAAATATTGTATTGATTTATACTGCTGCTACAAGTTATTCATTATATCAATAAAACAAGCGTATAAACATATAAACAGTCAGTTACGTTAATGTCAACAACCACTGTATTATCGCGGTACACATCACCACCGATGATCAAAGTTTCCTATTGAAAAAAAAATGGGTGTATCAAACGCTAGCGCACGCAACATCGTATCGGCTTGCTGCAGCTAGGGTTGCCAGGTCGTCACACCTAATAGCCGGATTGACCAGCTCGATTGGCCGGACATTTGGGTAGAAACGCCGGACTTCCTTAATTATTAAGGATTTTTTGTCTTAATGTTAATATGACAAAAATGGCGATAGCGCTCAGGGCTTGCTGGCTTTCGAATCGTGCTTTCGAGGTGTGATGTGATCGTTCAAATGCAAAAAGCCTAACAAAAGCCGGATAAGTCGGTCACCTAAACGGTAATACTTTGGCCGGACACGCATTCAAAACAGCTAACAATGTCCCGCTTTATCCGGACGCTTGGCAACGCTAGCTGCAGACCAGCCCACATTCATTGCAATGAAATCATAAGCACAACACGAGCAAAGAGATCGGGCGGGTTGAGCGGCGCGTGCCGAGTTGAACGACCACGGCACCACGCGCACGTTTCACTTTCGTCCTCTCGTAGTGGTCGCGCATCGCCTCCCACCGTGACCGCCAACTGCCAATTTAGCTAATCACTCAGCTAGATTTATTATTTATAGTGAAAATCTGCAGACATTTCTATTTTCTTGCCAATTTAACGGCAATTCGAAAGCCGTACTGAAAAAATATAACTTGATCTTGAAAGTTACACTGCAACAGATCTACATTTTATCAGTTTTTTATGGCCAATAAGCCACGGTTCGGATAATATGCTAATCGTATACGGATAAGGTTGTTATCAGACTGGTTTACTACTAATACATGTTTATAAATATTTCATGCTCTATGAATGGGTTGACCGCACGGATTTCATGATGAATGTACTTCTTTTGCAAAACATTGCGTAGTGAGCGACTAAGCGTTAGTTATGTTAATTTGCATACTACGTTTTTACTAAATCGGTATTGCTTAAGATAGTAAAACAGTACGATATATTTGTACCAAAAGCATATGACGCTCTACTTAGTATGTAGCTGTTAGCCTGGTCTTTTATAGGATGAAGAACCTTTGAATTAATACGGGAATTAGGAATGATTCACCCTTTCCGCTTGTTTCACATCAATTATGGTCGTCAAATACACTGTGCTACCCACGAAAAGAATGATCATAAATTCAGTTAAGCATTATTTCAAATAGTATACTCGTATTACATTACTTTTAGTTTGCTAATAGTAAACTAGATTAACTGACCATAACATAATATATACCGTAAAACTTAAAAAAAAACCGTAAGTACATACGTAGCCCTTACAAAAATCCTCATCATAAAACTGGTGTGACGAAAAATGCAATTCATTTGAGTTGCACAATTCAAGTCCAATTCTGTCACTACAAAGGGCATAATGAAAACATGTTGGCCGTTGACTTGGCTTTAAAATGTAGGAAGTGATACGCGGCACTGACTATATTTATGTAGGTGTCCACGTTTTACCACTGTTTACATTAACACCGATCTGTTTATAGATGGTATATTTCAGTAGCAACATTACACGGAAGTTGCAATTATATTCTTATTATTTAAGTGTACATAATTCTCATTAATGTTATTAATATCATGTTATGTACATAAGTAACATAAGTCGAATTTATTCCTTCCATTGAATTTATACAAACTTTTTTTACGTAATATTTTTTTTTCATAACGAAACTGTTTCAAAATAAACCGACTAGAAAAATATGGCAGCGATAAAATTTAAAACAGGTCACTTCCTTCACTTCAGTCACTTCCTCTTATTCATACTTTCTCTAACTCATCTTCGCCATACGCAGAGAGCTATGAAACTAATTAAGGAAACTTAAAGAGGCTGATAACATCATAACGAAAGAAGATTTTATTGTTTTTTTTTTCTATCGCTTCAATACTTTTAATATTTGCTAATGTTATTTGTGGGTGCGTCGTGTGGCGAGTACAGACAGCTTTGACCTTACAGCTAATAAAATCACTTCCTTCCCTCCATGGCCGCACAAATTGCAGAAAAGGAAAACATAATTCGATGAACATTATTTCGCAAGTGTCCGTATTTTCCGCAGTTATTAACAAGAATTTAGCAACTTTAATCTGCTGGAAATTATAAATTAGTTTAATCACACAATCAATTTCTATTTATAGCCGATATTTATTGTGTATTTAAACCAACTATTGTAAGTATAGGGTCGATTACAAAGACTACGCTGTCCGTATGTCCGCCGGCGCCAGGACTAAAGGTTGGTAGTATGTTGCTTTTTTACTGTGTAAAGTTAGCAAACGAGCATGCAGTCCACCTGACGGTAAGTGGCCAACGCCGCCTATGGACATTATCATCCCCGATAGGAATAAATCGTACTTGAGGTCATCCCCAAGAACGATTGACAAAAGGTTGACTACAAATGCGTTATATGCGTTATACCCTTGAGGACTAGGATGTTCGCCTCGTTTGTAAGTATAGCCGGCAACCACGCCTCTCCAAACCCAAAACACAATAAACTGCTTCACGAAGGATTATGAGGGTGGCGGTAGTATCTCCCTGGTTTAACTACATGGCTATTCTACCACCTGGCTGACCGACTTTCGAACTCAAATAAATACCCGCACTTTTTGTGCTTGGCAAAGGTTAAAAGACGATATAACTACCGAATTTCGCTTTCGTATACAGGACCGCCATGTTTTAACTCCTAACCAGACACATAATAAATTCCTGTGGCACTGGTCCCCGTCACAGAACATATAAACATACCGATAATACAGACAAACACCGCCGCATACCGTTCGCAATTGCCTTAAAAACGCTACGAATGCTGTCTGAAAACATCTTAGTAAAATTAAAAGTACCTATTTTTAGTTAGACTATACATAAAACTTCAATATGTCAATGGACAACTTTAAAACTGCAAACGGCAACTACTATGTACGGAACGTAATATGTAGTGATAACATATATTATGTTTTCGATTCTGTGATTTTGATCACGGGGAGGCACGGGCCATTATTACACGTAGCTAGGAGAACAGACGATAAGCCGACAGAAAGTGGCAGATAGGAAGGTAGCCAGACAGTCGAAAGATAACTGCCTCAATTTCAGACACAAAATCATAAACTTAGGACTTAACTGTAGAAGTATATGTAAGAATATAAGTATAGCAGTTCACTTGGTGGTGAACAATCAATGTCGTAAATTTACGACATTTGAAATTCTACATGAGGTTGATAATACATTGGTACTTGATTAAGATGTTCGCATGTTTAAGTATGGCCGATAATCGCACCTACAACCCTAATATACGAATTTACTTACAAAACATAAATAAGGTTGGCGTAAAACCCCAGTGGTAGTAAACTTGTCGAATGGAGATTCAATTTATTTCCAATAAAATATCTAGGTTTCCTATGAATTACTAAAATCACATTTAGGTGATCTAAATCGAATGGGAAAATTGGCTAACAATGTGTTTCATTTCAACACACGTCTTAAAAGGTTGAACACATTCTGGACATAGTTTGTTCTTTGATTGAACCACTTTTGACATTAACATAAGTACTAAGTACAACCATATGGTTTATTTTAATCCGCGCCAGATTATCTTTAGAGTAACAATTATCGATTCGCTCCAAGAATAGAACTATTTGCACACTGTTACGCTCTAGGTATACTGCAGTTCCACGCCTTTATCGCCCACAAGTATCCATAATCGAACTTGTACCTGTGAGTCAATTAAATCATTTCGATTAACATTATTTACTTACGAGCGAATTATCTACACATACCTTTTTAACATATTGTAATGGAGTCAAAGATGGAGGAGCTAAGGTGGTATTCAAAGATGTATAAGTTGGCTTGAGTTATTTCATTATTATAGACACTTTTATTTCAAAAGAGACTGTAAGTAACTCTTGCGCCAGCAACACACGATTACGCGGCTGAATACCGACCGACCGAGCACAGAACCGCACTTTTCTGTTTACACACTTGACGACGTTCAGGCGTGAGTCAACCGCGCGCGGGAGGTTTCTTTGTTTGTTTACATCGACAACGTGATGTGACGAACACAATCATGAGGCCACGAGACAAGAACGATTCGCGACCGAGACAGAACTTCAACACGACGTGTTATTGAGTAGCACGTCAGTCGCAAACTGCCGGCCACGGTCGGAGTGCCGCACGGAGTTACTAACTGATGAAATTTCCCTATTGCCAGTGCTATTACACAAACAATATAATTCCATTATTATGATTTACTTGTAATATGAGAAATGTTTACCTCAAAATACTCAATTTTGAAACGGATGAAATTAAACAAACAAGCCGATGTACAATTCGTCATAACTTTTATTAGGAATTAGGAATCATTTCACCGCGTATAGCTTCATACATTTTATATGCTCTATGATTTAACCCCTTTCCCACTATGTTTATAATTTATTATTTTAACAGAACCTAAACAAATAGATCATTAGTATTCCTAAGCATAGCAAGCTATTAAATGTATGTACAAATGTAAGACTTACGTAAAACATGTATTATGTATACGTAGTAAATTGTTTATACATAAAATAACGATCTAATTATTTACATATTAATGACATTAGTATATGGCCATATGGCTACTTATTTAATTATATAGCCATCACAAACAGATAATTTTTAACATAATTCTTTAGACAATGTCTTGAGTACCTACAAATATTTGGAACCACGTTTTAATTGAAGACAGAAAAGAGTGAATCTGAGAGAGTTATCAATGATTTTTTTACCTATGTTGAACGATATATTTGATAGTTGTAAATCCATTTACAATATTATTTTTTTCCGATAGGGTAAACCTCGGAGATAGAACCATATGTACCAAGTCTTGTATCCACTTATGACTACTTTTAAAGGTGATAAATATATTCGAAGTTGATTTAAGTTTTTAAACCAACAAATTACATATTGTATGTCGTTTCGAAACATCATTAATATAACCTATTTGGATATGGTTGCCTCCGTTGATCCAAGGGTCGATTGTCTGTATGAGTCATACGTTGGGGGTGAATTTGCGTATAAAATTATATCAGGTCATAAAAATGCAATAAACTATAATAAACATGATAAGTCAAACGTTCAAAAATATAAAGGGTGATATTTAATCCAAATAACGTTTTGTACGTGACGTGAATAGGAGAATATGTACCTGCATAAATGAAAATAAAAAACGTCTACATTTGAAAACCTAATGAATAGCTTACTTTAAAAATAATTACATAAATTACTTCATATTTTTCAACCACAAAATATTTGAGCCGTCTCGACATTAAAACTAGGTTGCATGGCGACAAGTTTTACCCAACGGCCGCTTTAAAATGTACAGCAAAAGAAAATCACGACCACGCTTCTAAATGAGCAGAAGCTCCGTTCTAAATTAGTAAGCGCTAAAAGAAGAGTGCACTCGTGTCAACATGACATCCGCACGTTAAAAAACGCAACACAATTAGTGGTATTTGTGACAACTGGAGCGTGAGAGGAATCAAGAGTACAATAGTGTTCGCTCGGCAATGCCCCGTGACCGACTCGACGACGATGGTTACTGTTGCCTGTATGCCCTCTATTCAGTAAGTAAACCATCAACATAGAATTTGCCATTGCAAGCCAAGTTCCATGTCTCAGAAATACTACAGAAAAAGTATTTTATCAAAGTCACTTCATTAAGTATGAAGCAAACGAAATGTTTTTTTACATAATCCTTAAATGATTTAGATCGTGGTTTCAATAACATTTTATACTTTCGTGCTGTTAATAGTGTGCTATTATATATTTCTTTAGATCCAATTAACAGGGTTGATGAACAATCGATCCTTAATTGAAACAATAGGTTGTATCAATAGGCTACGGAACAAAGAATAGGAGCACGAACAAATGAGGAAGTGGAGATGGGATCGGGATAATAGTGATTAATAAACGGATGACAACATCCATGACAGCCAGTAGGCAAAAGTAGATGTTAAGGAAACGGACACTAATACCTTGTTAGTTTTGTAAAGTTTATTGCGTGGTTTTTCTAATTGTTATACTGAGAAAGACACTGGCACTTAATTAAAAATAATGAAACATGACACTTCTACAAGGAGTAGATCAGTTAATGAGAACATCGCGATGACTAGATCTTTTTAAAACTTTCTCATAATCATAGGCTCACACAAGTATTTCCAGTATTACATGCAAAGGGCAAACTAAAAAACATTGTCGAGGTAGTAGAAATTTGAACTCTGCTATAGAGATTAAATTGTTAGTGTTTTTATACATAAATGCATTTGAATTTCAATACCTTTCGATACCTTCGGATACTTTGTGTATATCACACATGGTGTTCATTTGCAAGATTACGTCACCACCTCCAACATCACCATATTTACATACCACCTCAAAAACTACCATAAACATCTTTAAATTGTACAAATAAAGGCACTCAGTCATTCTCTGTATCTGTTAGGCTTTTAACTTCTAAACCACGCGACGAATTTCGATGCGGTTTTCACTGTTGGATAGTAAGTGATAGTTTCTTGTAAGGTATATGTATGAAATATAAAACTTTCACCGGACTTAGGCCGGGCCACTTCGCTAGCTATGTATGTATTAATAAATAGAAGTATACAGTTCAAGTAAAATTGCAAATATTTTGTAAAAATCTTGGTAAGCGCGCTTATCGTGAACATGTTTTAATCTTTTAATATAACCTTAGTATGAAACGGGGACTTAGCGTGTGTGACACGTAAGTTAACATATGGTCGGACGATTAGCGAAGGATAACGACAGCGTTCATCAAATTAAATCGGCACACAATGTGCCGTCTTCACTTGCGCTACGGCGACGATGATGTCATCGCACGCGCCCGCCCGACGTCCGTCAACACCGCTCATGGGTAGCTACTGCACCTTCCTTACTAAGTTTAGCACAGAGCTGATTATATCTGTACCTACAGTCAATGACCAAGAAATAATAATATGTGACTTGGTTGTTCTCATAATTATTTGTCTACCTCACTCAGCTAAATAATAAATGTAAATTGTTCCATGAAAGACGCGTTTCAGTATTTTAAAGTCTTTCATTACTTTGAAATATAACGCAAATTTTAAGCATTTACATATACATAATAATACAGAGATAATTGATTTTAAAAATACTGTTTTAGGGAAAATAGGGAACACAAACTATTGCACTGAGATATGTAATTTGATACCATGTTTCAGCACTATTGATGTTTTGTATACTTTAATGCAATAGTAGTTATACTACTACAAAATAAAGTACTCATGCATCTACCCAGTCCAGACTATAGAATTGTATCCAAACATATAGGTTGAGCTGCATTGGAGTTGAAAGAATAAATAATAACAAAACATAATCACTATCGACAAACTAATACAAAATTCATGAAGCGAAACAAAGTTAATAAAGATCTATTTTGCTGTTAAATATAAACTATATTTTAAAATAATTGAGCACATTTTTCTAAGGTTTTTTTTTAATACCAATAAGTACTATGAAATAAATTAGTAAGTATATGATAATGAATGAACTAAGAATTCAGAAAAATATAGTGAGGGAATTAGTGTAACTTCTAGCATATCTTGTTATATAAAAACCAATAACCAGGTGGTCGAACTTTTTTATTTCGATTCTGTGAAGCAATTATTTTCCGAAGCATGGTTGCCGGCTATACTTATACACGAGGCAAAAACCAGCTGTGATCAAACTTACGTATGATTTGATTGTACATGGGGACAATTACTGATAACCATGAGCAACAATGACCACTTGCCATCAGGTAGACTGCTCGTTTGCTACCTTATACAATAAAAAAACATCTACACTGAATGGCTTTACTATTTCCATAATATGTGTAACAATCCAACTCCAGAAGTATGATAGTTTTATTTCGATTCAAGACTTTAATATTCTTTATTTTCAAAATGAAATACACTGATACTAAGTAGCATCATGTTTTGGCTTGTAGCAACATTGGCTTTTGCCATATTCCATGAGAAGCATATACATACCATCATCAGGTATGTTGTATGATGAATTGCTTCTATATTATACTATAAAAACACGTTAATTGCATCACAGACAGTTCAATTTATTTCTCAATATTATATAAAAGGCCTGTTAGTAAGTTTTGTTTTTATTTATATGGTGATAACCATATATCATAGCCAAAATCCTATTTGTGGAACTGATGGTTATTTGCTAGTAAATTTGATTATAAATATCTGATAAATATTCACATTAATGTACAAACATTCATGTTATATTTAACTTTCTGTAATTAATTGTCATGAAATAAATTACCAGACAATATTTCAAACAAGTGATTATGTAGCTATGTAAAGTAATGTAAAACTATGTAAAAATGCATTTTATAAAACAATTGATTGCTTTAATGATAAGAATGCATGGTCTGAGGTCCACTATTAGCTGGCTCGAGCCAGCTCCACAAAAATAGATGCAAGTTGATATTGTATTTTATATACATATTTTTAAAAGAGGTGTACTATGGAGTTTTTTTGCGTTTCTTAAAACGAAACACTTTTGAAAATGCTTGTAACTTCTTAAATTTGAAAAAGAATTCTCTATGAATGAACTTAGAAAAAAATATAACTTTGATTTTTGATTTTTCTGAAGACAAATGACTTACTTTGACTGAACTACTGCTATTAAAACAATATTACTATAAAAACTGCTCAAGTTGGTCTACAAACAATGATAAGTTCATTCTCACATTATGACATGCAATAAAAATACGAAAAAAGTTTAAGTATCTAGGTACGAAGAAATTACAGCAAATAGCTCGTCTATATTATTTACAGCACTAACCACTAAGTTACATATGTTGATCCAATATAATATTAAGTGCCTAGGATACTAACATTGAAAAAATGTTTATTTTAATTGAATAAACATAGCAAATGATGCTATGAAATCTAACAAGAAACAACATGATGATGAGACCATACTAAATCGATTAGAAAATATTTTATACGGTTTCTTTTGAGTCTAACAGATAGTTATGTACACTTAATTCTCACATCATTGAATAAATAAAAAATAATGTGTTTACGTGATAACAAATCAAACACACTAAAGCAAATTATAGTGTACTGTTTAAATTTAATCTATGTTGAACGCCTACAATTCACTACATAGCCTCAGTGCCGTGACAGCCTTCAGCATTAACTTTTATTATTCAATGTAATCAATATACAGATCAGAAGCGTCCACTTACCAGATTCCACCAATAATACTTCAAGAAAATTAGACGAAACAGTTCTCAATACATTATTTGAAACACAGCATTAACGTGAAATATAAATTTTATAAACACAACACATACGTCACTCTTATATGTCCGCCATTTTATAAATTTATTTTTTAGGTTTAATTGTCATCTTAATTCTATTACAGTTCTGAGCTAAGATAATCCAAACATGGAGCCAAAATGAAAAATTAGAAAATAATCAATTGTATAATAGGTAGAATTTTATTTTTATTTTACCTTTAAATAAGTATGTGTTATTTCAGTTGAGTATTTAATTGTTGGTTATGGAATTGAAATAAAGTTAATTACAAACTGCTCACTATGCAACATTGTGACATTTAGGTGTACGATATAATGTATTTAAAGGTACAACATAGAGTGCTGTAATACATTGGGGTAAAATGCCTCGCAAAACATATCTGTGAGGCAAGTTGATTTGCTCTATCAAGTTGATGTGCTTTGTAAAACCCCAAACGGAGTACTCTCCTATCTCTAAGCATGGGGTTCGCAGTTAGTACTTGCCGAGAAAGCAATCCAGTGGGAGCTCTATACAGATTGCCTCGGACCCAAAGATCACTGACAGACTAGAAACCTTTATGTTTCTGAGAGATACCTCTTGGGATTTACAATTACCTAGTGACTGCTCGACCCAATGCATACGTTTCTCTTCCACTATTCGCTAATATAGGAACATCCATCCACCCCATTTTTGGGTTAAGTGGTGATACTTTACAGTACGATTTTACGCATACTGTATGCAAGATTCCTCCTAAGCGCGGAACTCCGGAGCGCTACAACATGGGGCTTTTAACATAAGTGCGAAAAGGTCTCTCTTTGAAAACCTTATATTAGGAGGCAGTAGACTTTGAGAACTGAAAATGAGGCATTCTTAGAGGCCCGCAAAACGTTGAGCGAACAGGGACAACGCCAAGGAAAATGGAACGAACACTTTTATTTCTTGATTTGCGCCTGACATTGACAATAGTCAATACATACATACATACATATCTTCACGCCAAATCCCTAACGGGGTAGGCAGAGAGTATCGAGTGCCAAATGGCA
>DWNR01001736.1:0-14395 GCA_018250455.1 Polygonus leo | reverse complement strand
AGGACAGCAGTTCTTTGTGGCTGTGATTGCGTAATTAGATGCTAATAGGCATGAAGGTGGGGTGAATACAGAATCGGTTTTGTTTGGTTTATTTGTGTTTCGTTTGGCAATTTGTGCTTTAAGAACTATATATGTATTTAACCGACTTTACAAAAGGATGTTACTTAATTCGACCGTAAATATATTTGTTTTTTGTATACACACATTTCTTTTGTTTGTGAAATATAAGTTATCTTTAAGCCCGTTTTACTAGTAGTTTTAAAGTCAAATTTCTCTTCGATTTTGAGGCTTTCGTGGAAAACCTTATACAAGTGACATTACAGGTTATTACAGAGAGAATTTATAGTAGATAATAAAAAAATATGTACAAACTTGCTAAAAATAATTTTCTTTATTTTTAGGAATAAACTTTATTTTATAAACTCTCTTAGCAGCCTTAAGGAGCCGCTTATCTTGTGAAATCAAATTTATGTCTTACAATCGTACTTAGACCGGAATATTCAAAGACATTTAATTTTTGTTTATATAGAAGACTGTTGTTGAATAGTATAAGTATCGTCCAGTGCCAAAACTTGAATAGGGAGTATTCGTATATATTAAGAATTGTTATTATTGAAATCTATGTTGTATTATTTGTTGAGTTCTCATTCTTGTAAAATAGGAACAGGATTGTTCGCGTTTATTTTTATTTTGCATAAACTAGACAGAAATTTTGGCAAACTATACAGCTAAGATCTGATTTGTTTATATAAACATTTTCATTTAAACGGCTTGACTTTTAACGACCCTCTTAGGGCACCGCGCAAGTTTGATGGTGCCTTTAGTCTTCAGCCCACTGAGCCTTGGCACCTAAGACGGGACCATAGGGAATCTTCGAGGACTGTGTAAAAAGAGTTTAGTTATATAAGTTTAAAGTTAGAGATTTATTTAATTTCCAACTCCACCAAATTCATACATAACAATTCTTATATTTCAGTAAGAGAGGCATTGTAGTCATCCATACTTAACGAGGCAAAAATTGTAGTTGCCAGGTTCACCTGTTCAGCAGACCTCAGATGTAATAGATCAAACATATTTGTTTGATTACATATGTATGACAATTAGGTTGACTACATGCAGAATCGTCGTTATCAAAACCGTAGCCACTTCATCATAATTCACTGTAAATCCGGTGTATTGCTGAAGGTATCTCCAGTGAGTCAGACAACACCCCCAGCAGGTTAATGGTGCTCCCTTTTGGACATTTGTACCCAACCCAGTTAAGATTGAAACGAACTTGAGGCCTGAGGTTAATCAAAAAATTATTGCTACCCCTAAGGATTGAGATGTTCGCTCATGTGTGTAAATATAGTCGATTTTCGCGTGTTCACACAACCGATACACAAGAATTGCTGGAAGAGTCGTGGAGTATAATGGAGGTGGTGGTAGTACCTCCCTGATTACATCCCTGAAGATTACACGAATTCTACTATTTGGAGAATGTGTTAAAAAATACCTTCAGACTTCTCAGGATCTTCTTCAGCTTAGTTCAAATTAAAACTATTCAAACTTTACCAACCTCATCATTATGGGTCCAACGTATAGCTGGCGGCGGCTCCGGCGAGTGCTGCACCACACACGTCAGGTTGATGGTGCTCCCCATGTTGATGAACAGCTCTGGACCTCCCAGGATTGTTGTCAGAGGCTCTGCTTGGGCATAAGGTTTTGGTTAGATTTTGAATGGGTAAGTAAATATAAGAATTTGATTTATAAAAACCTAAAAACCTATTTTATCTAAGACACAAATAAAAAAAGAGATACATTAAGCGTTGTTAAAACCTATTTTAATTTTATCACGTTCACGCTAAAACTGTCATGGTGTCTTGAATGACGTCACGTTGCGAAACACCGAGGAAAGAAATGCCTGTAAGAAAATGTTATTAATAGCTACTTTGTTTTGCACGTCATGACGTAATGCTTTCAACTGACGGCTGCTGTCATGTGCACTGTATGCCTAATTTTGCAGAATTGTTTCCCGAAAATAAAATTAATGAATTTTTGTTTGAAAATATGTTTGATTTTTATGCTCATGATTAATTATTGGAAACTGTCATTAGTAATGACAGTTTTTATTATAAGTGAACACTACCCTATTACATTCAAGTACTCAGAATTTGTTATAATAGGTATAGTATATATCTAATTATTGTTTGCCTTGTATAATGGAATAAGAATTTCTTATCTTACATTGATTGAACAGTTCACTAAACAAATAAATCACAAAAAATAAGAGGCAGAAATTCTTGTAACGAAAGCAAATAGTTAATTACGAGCAAGGAAAATATTGCGAAACATAACAAACTTATTATACTTGTTATTAAAAGTATTTTGACGTAAGAAGTTTGTAGCTAACGTTTCTACGCACGTATCTTCAAAGGGAATTTTGCGTGTCTTATACACTTTATTAGAGGCGAGTATTTTCCTTCGTTCTTTGAAGTCATGAGCAGGCTTCCTTATTATAAATGAACGGAGCCAGGTTTTTAAAGATAATTTTCTACATCACTAATTTTGATTTTTGCTGAAGTTTGTTTACAGGATAGGAAATTAGGCTTAGGTTATGTTAGGAATATTAATGATACGATCAGAAACATGAACCATCTTGTAACAGAACTAATACTTTGTTCGCTAAATTGGATCTTAAACAAACAGCGTCGTTTCTTCCAAAAAAATAGGTTCTATTCAAAAAGAAACAATGCTAATAAACAACAACATACTGAGAAGATTGCCAGATGGTAATACTCATTTAGTTCTACCGGGGAGGTACCACCGCCAGCCTCATAATCCTCCGTAGAGCAATTCTTGTGTTTCGGTTTGGAGAGGCGTGGTTGCCGGCTATATTTATGTCCGAGGCGAACATCTTAGTCCTCAGAGGTAGCAACGCATCTGTTATCTAATTCAGGTATGATTCAATCGTACTTGGGAATGATTACTGATGTCCATGGGCGGCAGTGACCAATTACCATCAGGTGGACTGCATGCTCGTTTGTTACATTCGATAAAAAAAGAAGTAGTACATGTAGACGAAGTGTTAAAACATACGGCAACAAATACTCAACATGTGTTTGAAGCTAAACAAGAAATCGAAAGAGACTTGTCGATCGAAAGTCAGGGATTACGTTTTAAAGCTTTCAGGCTTGGATTTTGCAAAGAGGCTTATCTTTAAAGTGATTAAGTACTTCCGCAAAATAATCCAATTTATGTTGGTTAAAATCATTTCCAAATTTTGTTAACCAGAAACGTCTGTAATGGATAATTTTTTTTCGTAAACTTCAGTTCTCTAAAAATGACTTCAATTTTAAATTACAAAATGACTGCAATTTTTTACTATTCTATACTTTATTGTAAGCAAACCAAAGTAATAATTGAATATATAATAAAGCTAAAGAGGGTCGAAAGTCTGTACATGGAATATATTTAAAAAAAAGTTGGCTGGGGATACTCAGGGTCGATAACAGAACACGTTCCAACAGTTTTTAGAATTTTTGTCTGTTTGTCTGTTTATCTGTTTGTCTGTTTATCTGTTTATTTGACCGCGCATCACGTAAAAACGGCTTAACGGATTTTGATGCCAACTTGACTAATCTGTCGAGACGATCCCCGGCCGTGTTTTAGGCCACAAAAATTCAACCCCTAAAAGGAGGGGTAGCGGGCGGAGCCGCGGGCACAGCTAGTATATTATAATAACTTTGTTTTCAATGTCATTATAATGGGACGTCATATCTAAAAGGTACGAGGCGGATACAGTTCCCCCAGAACAATAGGCTCTCGGCAAGTGACGGCAACATGGCGTATTTGGCACCTGCGTATGGTCCTTAGCGTCCTTGTGGACCCTTATATGAACTTGACAACAATTGACGGCGAAGTATACTTCAGATAAACGTGCTTAGATAATAGCTGTATGAAATTACAGAAGCAATAAATTGTTTCGACGAAGTAAGCCTTATATTTATGGAATGTATTAGATTCTGCCAGCGATTTCGCCTGCGTCCACTCATAGTATGCGCCTAACTATTTTTATTTAGGTAAATCTTATAGTGATAACTTTTAAACTATCCGTCAAAATTACTTATAATGTTATTCCGATGTCTAAGCTATATTACTGAAAAGATTCATGAAAATCGGTTCAATATTTTTTGCGTGAAAGAGTAACAAACACACACACACACATCTTTACAAACTTTCGCATTTCATCGAGGATAGGAAAGAATGATTACTGTATTGCGATGCATAGATTTTTTTTGGTATTGATAAATTAGGATAAATTATATGAGTAATGCATAGTTTCTACGAATTGAGTGGTCGTATTGTATATTTTACACAGCATAATACAAAACTAAATACCTGACGAATAAAAAAGTCACTTGAATCATGTGAAGTAATTTGTTTGTATAACCTTTGTAAACAAGTTACTCCAAAATCATGCAGGTCGTGATCGAAGCTTGCCTAATACAACTATTACTATCGTCGGGATCATGATAATACACAAAAGAGTTCGAGCGTGCGAAAGAAATCTCAAAACACCTTTACTGAAAGGGTTTCGTCATGTCTTTCTAGAGAACGGTCGACGAATTTATAAATCGCAATTGTAAATGAATATGTAAGTAGAAATTCTATTTTTATAGCGTCCGCGTACTGAATACGAGGCGCCAGTGAGAAGAGGTCCGAAAAAGATACTATTACGGGGTTCTCATGAATGTGTAAATGCACGTAACTGCTACATTACTCGTCGATTCAATGTTAATGAGCTGCTAGCTGCTCCTAACCAATGATATTTTACACAAGCTAATCCATACAGTGATAATCACGCAGACGGGTTGATGACCCGTCGGTACAGTGTAAGCATTAAACAGAATTGCATATTATATTTTACGACAAGTATTTTTAATCGATTCGACTAGCTTTCGCGTACAGATGCAATTTATTTGTGTAATCTTTTGCTAAACTGTGAGATTGATTTGTGATTTTTGCTTGATTTCTGAAATTTAAATAATGAAAGTCTCGTGTTACAGTGTTTGTTATAGAAATACTAGAAACGGCACTAGGTCTGAGAATAAGCCTTAGTCTATTTTTATACCCCTAGGTAAGAGAAGAGTAACTAAATCCAGATTCTTTCTTTTTTTAATTTTTGGACATTTTTTTTTATTTTTTCATGATTTGATTAGAAAATACTTATAACTCTAATTTTTCAGCATTCTATCACAAAACTCCATTTTAATCGCGATTGCACTTAGTATTTTAATAAAATTTATATGGTAGAAGAACTTTTGCCAAGTCAGTTAGTTAAAAGTATAAATATTAGATACTTAGAATCTTAACATTAGCATAAAGTACCTAATGAACCTCTACCTCTTTCCTCACGTCCCCCCTTTTTCAAATCCATTAAAAGTGGTAACCCTACTACTATCCCATAATACGTAAAAGTTACGCACCCACTATAATTACTACCACACAGAGCAAGTGTCGGTGAACCTAAAGCTTTGGTCTCTAGAGGCAAGAGGTTTTTAGGGTTCCTTATCTAAAAGGTAAAAACGGGTACCTATTATTGAGACTTCGTCTTACTAATTGTCCGTCCGTTCATCTGACACAGGGCTATGTTTCTTCAACTGCAAAAGGTTGACACTTGAAATTTTTACAGATTATGCTCCCCCATGGCCGAACAACAAATACTGAAATTAAAAAAGTAAAAAAAAATGGAGGTCATACAAATACTGACATTTTCATCGTTTTTAAACATATATTTTGAACTTAAAACAATTGATAATCAATGGACTACGTATAAAACTATACTCCAATTACAACGCCATTTGTTGATACGAAACCCTTCATGTGTGGCCCTAACTCGCATTTGGCCGAATATATTTTTGTTTACATTTAATAATTCTTATAGAATAACCTTGGGAAAGGGTACGCCATCAAAGATAAATGGTTTTGCGTGACTTCACACACACCTAAACTTATTTCGTTGTGTACTCAACAAATGAAAGTAGAGAATAATTGGTCTATAAATTGCAATATAAAGGTAAAAACAAAGTAAGTATACCGGGCAAAGCGATCACGAAAAGTAAGTTGTCTTTTTTACATTCAATGTGAAATATACATCGAAGATACCTCGTTCTTTATCATATAACTAGCTTTTGCTCGCGACCGCGTCCGCGCAGAAGTCGAAAACCCCTTGGTGGTAGAATTTCGAAAAATCCTTTCTTAGTGCTTAGATCATGAAAGGAACCCCTGTACCAAATTTCAAGTTTTTAGGTACAGTAGTTTCGGCTGTGCGTTGATGTGTCAGTCAGTTAGTCAGTTTTGCCTTTTATATATAAAGAAGATAGGAACCTCGCAGAGGCAAGAAATACATCTGCATCGGTATGTTGTACTCTAGCTTAAATGAAGTGATAAAACATTCTATCCATACTAATAATATAAAGCTGAAGAGTTTGGATGTTTGAACGCGCTTATCTCAGGAACTACTGGTTCGAATTGAAAAATTATTTTTTGTTGAATAGTCCATTTAATGATGAAGGCTATAGGTTATATAACATAACGCTATGACCAATATGAGCGAAGTATCACCGAAAAAAGTTGCAAAAACGAGGAAAATTTGACCCACTCTCTCTTATATCACGCAAACGAAGTTGCGCGGGTCAGCTTGTCTAATATAAAGTTAGGTTAAATTACTTTGCAATAATCTGGGCCTATATCTTATTTCAACACGCGTTTCTTTACACAACAGAGCAAGGGACGTTCTATCCATAGGTCAGTAGATGAGTCATCTATATTTCTTTCATAACTTTTTAATAAATTTATCGTTTATACATATTAGAAGTTCTAAGTTAGCCGCTAAATCAATGAAAACCATTTAGATAACATTAGATTCGTATTGATATTTATAAGATTTAAGGATCATATTAATGCAGAATCACAACCGAACAGTAGTTGACAGTGCAATATCGTATAATATATTTCTAAAATCTTCATTTAAGATACCAATAACATGGACGATTCGCTCTTCAAGCAGTAATTTTCCTAAAACAGGCTGCATGACTGTCCTAAAATATTAAATCGGGATAGCAGTTTACATTTGAGTATTATTGTTTTGGTTAGTAATAATTAGTAAAGTACGCAGCAGTCTAGACTGCTAATATATAAATAACCTTGACTCTAACCTAGCTCGGGTGCGAGTGCTGATCAATAAAAATAATAAAAGGTTGTAAATAGAATGACGCATCATTTTTTACACACTCATCAGAAGTAAGGATGTCTCGGCTTTACATCGTAAAATGTCAAGGTTAGTTCTGCCAATTTGTAAGTTATCCAATATCCAGGTAGAAATTTAAATTGCTTTATCAAAGTTTGTAAGTGTGTGTCTGAAAACACATTGCTTATTTTAATTTATGTATTGTGTATTTTATAACGGGCGTAGTACTCGTAATTTCAAAGCTCCGAATGGACTAATGAACTTAAGAAGACAATTAACAGAAATGTTGTAGAATTGTGAAGTGATTCTTTCTTACCAATTATTATGTTTATGTGAATTTGTATATTGTTTTGACCATGTTTATGACGGTCTTTGTGACTATTTGTACTACTATCCAATATAAGTTTATTGTTTCGAATATTTATATCTATATATTCTACGAAGTTTCTTTATCTTGCTTTTATGAATACGTGATACCCCTGGGACTCACACATAGGCGTAATGTTTACCAAATAGGCGCGAATGATAAAAAGTAGGTTGTTGAACTTATAAAGCTTGTATAAGTATGTAACGAAGCAAGTTTTTACGTTGAGTGATTGTCGTTTCTATTTCTGTTCTGTATTGAATTGTGTTTATTTAAGTGTAGTTGTGACTGAATATGGTTTTACCAAGACTTATAATTTGTTATAAAAGTACAAGTACAAGTCGAACGCAAAAAAGGGATTTTAAAATATTACTGTGCCTTTGTGTTGAGGAAGATCTCTAAATATTCTCTTATTTCTTTGCTACTGACACGCCCTGTATATCGCCTTGTCCATTATTTCCGTTACTCTACTGTTTTATTTTTTGTTTAATTTGTGGTCTACAAATAATAAAGAGTGTTTCTACCTAATAATTATTTTTGTAAGTTATGGATAAGTTCCGTTGTAGAGATTCTACGTCAAGTTTTGTAAATCTCAATGATGTAAAGATAAACTCACCCATGTATGTCGTCTGTATCGACTCAATCATCGGAGTCAGTGAGCTGGCTCGGTAAAAGTCGAATACAATCAATTTCAGTAGATTGGCAATGTTGCCAACATAAATACTGTAAATATACAATCGAGATCAAATCATTAAATTTCTTAGCCATTATTCAAGATATGCCCTCGAGCAGAAAATCTATGGCTTAATTTTTTCCGCGCCAAATAATTACCTTTGCCAGCTGATTTTATTCAATGTACTTTATAAAGCCATGGTATCAGAGTAACAGCGTATCTAAATAAATTGATTCCTACTGATACAATTTATTTAATGTAACTTAATAATTTGACGCTGATATCGAATGGCGACTTCTATTTTATTTATTGCATCTATTTTGAATGGAATGACCAACGTCTTGCTGTTAACCTAAGTCGAATTTAATCGCAATTTAAGGCACATCTATTGATACGTAATGGTCTCTGTGCTCAGTCCTTTCAATGAAGACTATCACGACTCGAGGAGAAGGGAAAGTTCTTGGGATACTCGCGCCGGGTATCTTTATTTGCTGTCACTAGATGACTAACGACAGTTTTCAACTACCCTGGCGTCTGGGTTATTTTCACGTGATAACCTTTTGTAGCTAAAATAGCTTTTATCGCCGCTTTGTGAACATGTTCATTTATAACGCTATTGTTTGCTTGAATTTAATGTTGCATTTGTGGTAAACCGCTCAAAATATGAAAGATTGTTAAGGGTTAAATCACATTGTGTCCATCAATAAATGGTAAGTCGCTATACGATCTGGTGAATCAAAACCTGAGAATGATATTTTGTAAATGGAGGCATCTACAAAAAATCAATTACCTACGATTTCACACTTGAGTGGAGAGTCGTGGGCTGAGAGAGACCAGTATAAAAAAAACTTTGACGATACTTTATTGAATAACTTTATACTAAGCTTGGCATGTAATCCACGTGTAGTAGGTATGTCAAATGACAACAGAAATCAAGTCATTAGAAAACTTTGTGTATGTGTACATTGTATGTGGAAATAAAATAGAAATATGTAACTCTTAGTATTCAGTTCTATTTGGTTTAAGATACGATATTTTACCAGCTGCAATTTATAATTACGAGTGGTCCAAATTAGAAAATCGGTTTTGTATATTTGTGAATAAACAAACTTTGTTGTCAACAACAATTGAGTATCTGAATAATCTCTTGTCTGATTAACAACACGTGTGTGTCAAACTTACGGTAGTGTGTGTTATGTTTTTTTTATAATTATTTTAGTGTATTTCTAATGCCTACAACATTAGATATATAAAATAAAAATATGCTTTCTGTACTTCGTCTCCACAAACTTTAACCCTGTTAAATTTCATATTCCACGTATCCACCCAGGTCCGTTTTACGTAACAATCCGTAAAAAGGGGTACAAAGTTTTTGCTTCACATTAAAATATAGATTAGGTGCTTTTTTAATACCTCGAAATATTTTAATGATACGGCACTCAATTACGACGATACGTTTATTTTTAAAGATAGAATATTATACATATTTGAAATCGAAGGCTAAAAATAATACATACCCATACTAAACGCGGTGCAAGATATTTCATCATCTTTGTCTATACAACCTTTTGGAACAGCAGAACTGGTTTTCTATCGACGTTATAATTTGTATACAATGTGATTTGATGTGATTGTTATGCCAGAAATAATGTACCTACTACACTTTATCTAATCGAAGTATCAACATCAGTAACAATTGAAATAACTTCTTTCCATTTTTGTATTACGTACCTATACTAGAATGAAAAAATTTAGTTTACTTTACAATTCATCTACTTATTTATTTATACTATTACTTCTTACTCGATGGTTTGGAAATAAACTAGAAAATTGGAGTTTCTAAGTTTAGGACGTGTACAGGTTTTTGTTAACATTTAATGAACTATTCAAATTAGATTATTTGTTATATTTTTCAAATTAGATTTAAAACCTGAGCAAAAAAGCATTATTTGTAAGGGATGTTGTATTATTTTTTTAAGGTATATTTTTTTGAAATTAAAAGAAGAGATGAAAGACAATGTCCGGCGACGATCATTACTCGTAATATGTATTTATACACAAAAGACCTCCTACTTTTTTAAGCTATTCATACATAATAGTAAAAACAAAAAAATAATTTTATTAATGGTTGTAAATAAAATTGCTTAACAGTTGTTAATAAAATTGACTGCAAATAGAAATTAAGGGCCATTTGCGCTAATCAAACGCAAGTTATCGAGCCGACCACAAAATGACACCATGCGGATGCTCGGCCGCAACCTGCATCCGCCACCCGGTCCCCGTTACTTGCTACAACCTATTTGCAGATACACTTAGCTCAATGGTATCAGCTTCTCATCGTAGAGGTTCGATTTTGAACCAACAATTAATTCTTTCGAAGATAATTATGAATCCCCCTTTTACGAATGACTAATGTACAAATGACGCTATGACGATACGAGTATATACCACCAGGTGGAACTCATGTATTTCGACCGGGGAGGTACCACCGCCACCCTCATAATCCTCCGTGAAGCAATTTATTGTATTTCGGTATGGTGAGGCGTGGTTGCCGGCTATACTCAAACGCGAGGCGAACATCTTATTCGTCAGGGGTAGCAACGCATCTCTGATCAAACTTAGGTATGGCTCAATGGTACTTGAGGATGATTACTGATGTTCATGGGCGGCAGTGGCCACTTACCATCAGGTGGACTGCATGCTCATTTGCTACCTTTACACAATAAAAAAAAAGAACAATACATTGTAAAAAGATTTGAAGTCGCAAATCTTGTCGCGTATTAAACTTGCGTACATAGACAAAAGTGAGTAATCTATCATCGTTACAACCCATTATAGTCCCACAGGAAACCGTGTTTCTGTACCTCGCAATGTTTTCGTTCCCCGTCAAGAAAGTGATAAATATTTTTTTATAAAAAAAATCCATAAATTAGTAAATTACTCGAAGGGAATCTTAGACACCAGAGTTATCTGAATCATAATACCTAGGCTATCAGAGCTAACGTTTATTTTTCCTAGGTTGAATAACTCGCGTTCTACTGAGGAAGTATCTCCGCCACCGTCATAATCCTCCTTGAAGCAGTTCTTGTGTTTCGGTTTGGAGAGACGTGGTTACCGGCTACACTTATACACGAGGCGAACACCTTAGTCCTCAGGGTTACTAACACGTCTGTGATCAAATTTAGGTATGATTTGTACTTGGGGATGATTACTGATGTCCGTGGGTGACAGTGACCACTTACCACCAGGTGGATTGCATTCTCGTTTGCTACCTTTATACAATAAAAAAATATTTCGTTTAACGCTTGCTAACGATGCCAACAAAACCAGGTACTTCTCAAAGTTAAAACAGAATAATGTGGCTCGTTTAGTTTTTAAAACAATTTTTAAATCCGTTGAATAGAATTCTTTTCAAATTCGTCCGCTGATTATAACGCCTAATTCTACTAACAACTGCGTTTGAATAGAATATATTATTAATAAATAAATAAATAGTTATTTACTAAAGAGTTCTGTGACTGCGCAGTTGCGCAATCACTGAATGCTGTCTTATTAACGGACATTATGTTGCATAAGATTTCGATATAAAAAATATGGTGACCTACCACACGTCACGTGATTTTCTTAATCACATTTTCAAAGTTTATATTCATCTTGCATATATAAAAGCTCCGAACTAAGACAAGGGAGATGCATCTGGCAGGAGATCTCCCTTTGCCAAAACGTAAACAATAAGAAAAGGACTATTTTTTTATTGCACGCCCCTATCACACTTTTATGAACAATTCTTCTATTTTCTACCCAAAGGTTATCTGGCAGAGATTGCTAACACCGACAAGACCGCCTCTTTTACCTAACAACCCGACAACAAAGTGTAAACACTTTAAGTTACACAAGGTGTAAATACTTTGTTGACGGGTTATTTCTTATAATTATTAAGTTTTTTCTATTAGTGTACATACAATAAAACATAAACTTTATATTTCTATATAAATTTGCATTGCAAGTGAGTTAAAGACTATATTCTGCGAATAGATTAGCAGAATTAGTCTCCATGGCTGGACTGCATCCAATAATTTAACATCGTACTTGCATCCGTAGAAGTTCCCAGTTCAGGTTTTATTGAAGTACTAACTTTCGTAGATTAACTAATAAGTTCTACTTTTAGGGTCACGTCCTCGAATGGTGGTCACGGACCCTATCCGGTCCATCACTGGATTTTACCTCTTGGACCGTATTACTTAGGACAATATTAAGTGAACGTGAACTCAAGATTGAGTTCGTTTTTGAGAGCGGCTTAAGTTCATAACCTGAACTTAAAGCCGCACTCAAGATTAATCTCATTCTCACTTTATTAATATGGCCCTTAGACAACTTGATGTTTTTAAAGAATAAGTTTATAGTGTAACTAACACGTGCCTAAAGTTTTTCTGTGAATATAAAATAACCCTATATCGAATGTCATCTAGGTATTGAAAATTAATAATGTAAAAGATCCATAAAAGATCCACCAAAAAGTCACGGAAAGATCCATAGTCACGGAAAGAAAGAAAGATCCATATCTTTCTTCTCTCTCGATTATCGGCAGAAACGGATAAGGATACGGGTATCCAGCACATCACTAATGTTCACACACTCCATACTTCAGACTTGGCTTGAATCGAGACACTTCCGAATTTGAGGTCTAAATCGAGATGTAAATTATCGTATTTCTCAAGTTTGACCAAGTTACACATACGTACAAAATTTCATTAAAATCGGTTCCGTAGACTCCGTAGGTAGAGTTTATTCCGAACATACATCGTGATACGAGATTTTTTTATATAAAGTCTAGCTGATGAACAACGTTGTACTGCCTGAAATTTGTAAATATAATATAATTATATAATATTAGCTGAACCGCGCAAGGTCCTTTGCGTCACATCATAGAGAGTGGGTCTAATTTTCCCCATTTTTGCAACATTTTTCGTTGATACAGCTCATATTGGTCTTAGCGTGATGATATATAGCTTATAGCCTTCCACGATAAATGGGCTATCTAACACTAACAGATTTTTCAAATCAGACCAGTAGTTCCTGAGATTATCGCGTTCAAACGAACAAACTCTTCATCTTTATATTATTAGTATAGATTGTAAAAAAAATATTGCGGTCATTATCGAAATAAAATATAGCCTATATTTTAAGTTAGACAAAGTTATATAGGTATCTGTGCGAAATTTTATCATAACCAAACCGGTAGTTTCGAATATTATTCCGGACATCGTGACACGAGATTTTTACACACACACACACACACACATCTTCACGCCAAATCCCTAACGGGTTAGGCAGAGAGTATCGAGTGCCAAATGGCACGGTTCCGACATATTTGCCTAGCTTCTTCCACTTTCATAACTCTCCTCATACAAACACGCCGATTTCAACACGAGATTTTTATATATAACGATATTCAAAAAACATTCAGCTTATCGTAATTTTTATCGTAAATATAGACGTAAGATAAACTTCCATGAATACTTTCATGAATATGAATAGCCGATCACTTCTTGTCGAGATCAAAAATGTCAAAATCCAATCTGTAGCCGAAATGAAAATCGACTTTATTTGATAGCTGTTTACCAATTTTGTATCCCCCTCATCATTTCAAGTTACTATGCACAAAAAAGATATTTTTTCGTTATAGAATTGAGCGTCACACTTCTTACATCTGATAGCAAATTAAAATGCTCTTTTGCTACCTTTTTAATTAAACAAAAATACTTGTATGATTTTCAATAACACTTTCATAGGAACGTGTATGCAAAAATCATTAATCCATATAATTATAAGTTTTTATCCACGTAAAGTATTTTTTTATAATTTAAAAGATATTATTTTTATGAGGTAATAAAGACACGAAATGATGAAACGAAATTATTTTTATTGCAAAATTATCTTAATTCGGTCATCTATAGTAATAATAGTAATATTATAATTACACGGTGGTAGAACTCGTTTAGTTCGACCGGGGAGTTACCACCGACACCCTCATAATCCTCCCTGTTTCGGTTTGGAAAGGCGTGGTGGCCAGCTATACTTAAACGCAAGGCGAACACCTTAGTCCTCAAGGGTATGATACCCTTGA
>DWNR01001735.1:0-14396 GCA_018250455.1 Polygonus leo | reverse complement strand
ATCTGGAAATTTGTGCAATTCTTATTTTCATTCAATTCCTTGTTCCTATTGTGCAATTTAATAACATTCATAGCAATAAATATTCTACCGAGACAAAGACGTTGTCACGTAAAATCTTCGCCCGTAAAACCGACTTTACAGGCAACCATTTTTTTGTAATTTTTATTATTTGTTGTAATGGCAAATACAGTACACACTACGTACACTCTATGAAAATTCCTACATATGATTGAGATTTACTGAAAAAAACCCTAAACTACGGATTTCTGATATAATAGTTTACATTTTTTTTTAATATTTTGGTATTTAAATTTTTATATTATATCGATGTGAAACGATTTTTGTTAATATCTCCCATTTATCTCAAATCATTGTTTATGGAAATGCGGGATGTTTCTAATTTCTTTACTGTGTAATTACATTTGGCTCCATCTTTGAGAGTATCTATTAAATAGAGTACTTCACATGTTTCACAAAAAACGAAAAGCGAGGATGCCATTTAATAAACACATATTTTGTATCTGTTTCGAATTCTTAGTTTCCTTATATATATAACATCAGAAAAAAATATATTACAAAATAAGTTTCATTATGAATATAATATTCATGATCAAATTATAAATAACAATATTTTATATTAGGTCAATGAAATAGATTCTGCATTTAAAACTTATAGTTATCAACCTAATAAGACTACAACGATGTGAAAATGATTTTATGTGTATCATATTTGGTTATATAAAAGCAAAAAAAATCGGCCATCACAGTTATTTTAGAGATGGTTTATGAGCAAGTTATTTCATTTTATTATCGTTATTCGCTTATAGTAGAAGGTGGGATGTTAAAAACATTGCTTAGCCCCAAGACACGTCAAGGTTTGTTGAATCTCTGCGCCTCTTACATTATTTACTTTTAGGCATACGCAATTAATGTAAATTACAAATTATGTAAAGTACAACTGAGATGTTTGTGGTACCCCGCGGCTGCTCTCCCGATGTTTCTAGAATGAATAATAACATGACTAAGTTTATGACATTTTAGTTTAAAATACAGTTAGACAAGATGGTCACAGCTTAAATTAAATAGTTTATACTTGTACGTTAAAAATGATTTTTAGGGTTCCGTACTCTAAGGTTCCTAACGAGACTATGTTTGTCCTGTGACAAGACCCTGTGGCTGTATTGAAATTTAACAGAGTGTACTACTACTAAACATGTGTCATAGATACTAAACCTACTATTAAAAATTCAAATTCACTTAAAAATAATCAAAGCCATTTATTGACGACGCTCCATAAAAATTAACAACCGAACTGTTGTACAGTGATAAGGAATCCTGCGTTTCCGAATTCGACTTACACTTGACCAGTTTTAATCACGATATTTAACCGCATTTGAGTCAATGTAAAATAGTTTCCATTTTAATAAACGGTTCCTAAAGCGTCGTCTTAAAGCAATAACTAGGAGCGCAGTTCATAAAGAGGTCTCATAATCTTAAATGACGAAGCGTGAAAAAGCGAGCCGAGGCAACTAGTCAAACGGATTCAAATAAGCAATTTTCTCCTGCAATCTCGAATAGCCCACACTCGTAAGTAACCGCGGTTCACTAGAATTCTATGAGACCTATTCAGATTTGCTCGTGAGAAGAAAAAACAAAATTACAGTCAATTTGTTGCGATATCCTTATGGTGAGGCAATCTTCTTATATGTGAAGTTATGGAAGAGCGAAGAGCGTACCGAGGTATCGGATTTTAACTCCATGTCTGATATGGGACATGTAAGCGATATGCGATTTTACGATGCAAAATTGCATTATTTTTTCTAAGATTTAATTGTATTGTATATTTATATTATCTTGACTAATAAATTATTTTTGAAGGAAAAGTTATTTCATCTTAGCTTAACAGAAAATTCAGTTGATAGACTGAGAAAGGGAGAGGAAACAAAACGCTTTGAATTTTATTTTTATTTTACTGAGGGTTATGAGTACTATACAACTATATGATGAAAAGTCAAGTCAGTAGGATTACGGAATACTGTTATATTTTTTCTAATATCAAATAAATGAAACGTTATGAAATGTTATTTTTAGTGTCTCAAGAGGAAACCTCTACTGAACTGACTAATTTTGAAGTCTCTACTGAATATAATTTGACCAGTGGAGAACCTAAATGTATGATATGGACTTTGCTTTTCATTTAGAGAGATAACCCGTTCCCAGTGATAATGAGTAGATGATGATTATCTCTTATCGTTTATCGTTTTTAATAAGACAAAGGCCTTACAAACCTAATGACTATCTTGAAGGAGCAAAAGTTTTTCGCTTTGCTTGCGTTGGAATTGGCCGGAGGTTTTATCTAAATAAGGTGGTTATAACAGATAATACAACGCGATTGCGGGCTTGACCCGTTGTCCCTTGTTTGATATTGTGTAGACCTGTTAAATAAAACTTTAGTGATCTTTTTTGAATTGTGAACTGTGTACTGTAATAGTACCTATTTGCGAAGTAAAATTAGATAAAATTTAGTTAAGTAGAATTCGAAGTTCATACTAATGAACACTAAAACACTAGGTTATACTAGCCTAGTGTTTATACTAACCACTATTTTATGCAGTTGAAGCAGCAAACGAACAAGCTACATGTTAATGAGTGATTAAAGTGGACATAGTTGTGGAAGATAATAATTGTTGTATAGGAACTACATATTTCTCACCGAAATACAAATTGGTTATAAACAACTGATTGGCCAGAATACCTATATCAGTAGTAATGTCCCGAAAGAACCGTATATACGTTCTACCATATTAGTATCATCAGTTATGTGCAACTAATACCTATAAATATTGATTTCATACATTTATTATTATTACACATATTTATTACATAATTTTCATATTAATATCCACCTACTAACTATATCTTTCGTTGTAATAAGTATGTAATATTTCTAAAACTGACGTATAAACAAATGAAATTGATAATATATTTTAATGTATGGTTAACAATAAGTGACTCCCTATTATCAAAATATACCAAAAAAACAAGTGAATCAAACATTATTCCGTAATAATAAAAACGAAAACACACATGCCTTATTCTCCAAGCCGTCCTAAAAAGTGTAACGAAAACCTTACTCAAAAGATTTCCTTTCTCTTCCTTGGAGTTTTATGAGTTTTTTATGGTGCCATCAGCACGCTACACTAAGCTTATGTACTCGATTTCATCAATATCTTCTTAGTGATTTCTGCATAAGCGGTTTCCGAAGATTCCAAAGACGCTACGTTTTTATTTCTCCAGCAGTTTTATCAGTAACAAATGAGTGATTTTATGGCAATGTAAAGATTAGTGAGTAACTAAGCGTGTTTTATGTGATATGGATAAGTTTAGATTTCTGAACACAAAGCTATGTTCGTTTTGTAATGTGGGATAGAATACATATTGCATGTATGCGCTTGCACACACATACACGCACACACATTATGTGACGTGTATCTCAAATACATAAATATACATGCGCCCTGAAGCAGACACGCATTCATTTAAACAAACACACACAAATACACACAACATACATCCATACATATATATACATTAACGCACACATGCACTCAAGCACGCATAATATAGGGATACGGACCAAACTAAAACTAATATAATTCTAATGTGTTCTTGGGACCCATTAGAATTATACCTCCAGAATTGACAATTATTGTTTATTAGTACAGAAGATAATGGCATATTGTTAGTGTAATTATGTAAAGGCATAAGAGGATTATTAATTAACCAGCGCGGAAATTGAACCCGGAAACCCCAAGGCTCTAAGCAGATAATTCACTAATAGGTTAATGGTTGAATCAGCATTTGCTTGGAAGTGGCAGCGAGTACCTAACTACGATAATTCAATAAACAGAATTTTAGTGTATACCGTATTAGACAAAAACCAAGTATCTTTTCTCAAAACCATCTATGGAAAAAGTAAATATGCTCATATTTAATTAAATCATTTTTTGACAACAAAAAAGCGCAACTAGATTTTTTTAAAAATTTAAGTTGGGGTTAATAATAGATGACTCCAACTTTTTAAGGTCACTTAGAAATGTAAACATCAAATTAAAAGTCGTAAAATAAGTAATACAAACATTCAAGTATTTGAGTGAAGTAAATTAGAAGTATAGCTGAGGTGAGTGATGAGCACCTTCACCTCTAGGTGAAAGAAGGCGATGAGAAAAGCGAATAAACAAACGAGGTGAGCTAAATAAAACCGTTTAAAAAAGAGAGTATCGAGGTGGAGTCCTACAAATAAAATATTTTTCTCCATGTTGTGTAAGCTCTGCTATTATTTTTAAAAGTTTCAAACTGGCAACTGAGAAATGAATAGGAAAAATGAATAAAGAGCTGTCGTATGAAAAAAAACTTTTAAAAGTAAAGTGTGATTATTTTGCTGATTGTTTTTTCAGCGCACTGTTTTTGACAGATAACGCGTGATTTCTGCCATGAGTCAAAATTAGATATATACCTAAAAATTAGATACATTCATTCATCGCTGACAAATTATTGAATTTTACAAATAAAGCCAAATTTAAAGTGCTCTTTTAAAAATGCATTTCACGCAGTTTTTGTGATCGTCATAATCATCATACGAATGGGTGTAAAATTCAATAGTTTACTATAAACATATTAGCTAACTAGCTAGCATACTAGCTAACATATTTATTGTTAAAGAAATATCTTTCCCGCAACAAGAGATAGTGAATCTCCATACCTTTCGCGGGAGGTCGACTGAGAGACGCGTTCAAAACATCATAAGTACGAAATGAACACTTAAAGCTGAAACTAGATTAAACGCTAACTCAGATACGCCAATACGTAAAATTATAATATATTTATTATAGCTGCAACAATTGTTTTTAACAGCAAAGTAGAATTAGCTATATTAACTGGGATTGCCTGGTGGTTAAGAATTCGACATTAGGCGCGGAAGGTCCGGATTCATATCTCTCGCACGCATCTCCGATTTTTCAAATGGCATCTGTATTTGAATTACATTACCTCTTGCCAATGCGAACTTAGCCAACGCGGTGGACTATGGCATTTTAATTGTCGAAGGAGAAAATTGCCAGCAGTGGAACATTATGGGTTGTGATGTTAGTAGTTACTATCCACGAAGACTAAGTTATCATGCCTAACTGACACACAATAAAATAGAGTATAATACAATGATATGATATAAGATTTTGTCATTTATTCCCTTGAAATTAAGATATTAGTAGTAGTAGTCACAGGGGAGTAATGGCCATTATTATTTTATTCACTCTCGTTTGCCATTACAAAATATTAAAAAAAAAACATGAAATAATTAATATTAAATTACTATACATGCTATATACATGCCTATACTTTTATTTATAATCATCGAGTGGTCGGTAAATGGTTGGTCTGAGGTAAGCCTTAAGGCTAACATAAAGCTTAGTGCATGGATGCGGGTAACACGAGACACGGCAGACAATGCTGCCTCCCTTATTGCATAGGTCTTAAATTGTAGTGCGGTTTCAATGCAAGTGCCTCTGACGTTAAATTATTGTCGCCATGCAACGTAACACCGCCTATACTGTAGCTACACGTGTGCGGGAGGCTTTAGGCCTGTTCGTTATCTAACCTCGTTGCTATATTACGCTTTAGAGCTGCGAATGTATTGGAGTAACTGCAGTGAGTTTTATTAAAGGTCATAATTAACTTTGGTTTTGTATGCGCTCAAAATATATGATTACTGTTATGACGTAGAGTATTCATGAGGGTCGTATGTCTCGTTTTAAATCTCAGTACAAGTTGATTTAAAATATTTTGCATAAAAATTAATACATATTTTTTTAAATAGTTGTAGTTACAATCTGCCCTAGCATAAATGTAAAAAAATTAGAGCATTCGTTTTGCTTTTAAATGTAAATATACAAAGTTACGACCCAAAAAAGGCGCTACAAACTATACCAAATTAAAACACTTCGTTTTCCGCTGTCACTTCATAGAATTCGCACCTCTGTGTTCCAAAACAAATGTACAACAATATTCGGAACCAACATAAGAGCTCATTCACACCACAACATTATGCCGGAGACTGCTGCTGACGGTTCTGGAACGGCTTAAGATTGTGACGCATAATACAGTATATAATTATACAATATACAATTATAATTATGACTATACGAATGTTGAAGTTACAAATTGACATACTGGTATTTCAGAAGCCCTTTAAATGTAGAGAAATATATAAGTGATACCTATCAAACTATGTTGCATAATAGCTACCAAAATATGATATGATATAGTTAAATATGTTTTTATTATACAGTCTCATTTAATTTATTTAATTCATTCAGTAAATTAATATGTACAGCAATGGTCATTTACTATTAGGGGACTGTAGACTTATTGCATATTTATCTAATCTATAAAAATCTTGTGTGTAATTTATAAAAATATACAATTTTTATAAAATATGGAGCCGTTTCGGTGTACCTCGAAAATAAACACCGTACGTTTATTTTAGATGTAGTTACTCCAAAACGGCTCCAATTTTTATCAAATTTGTATATTTGGTAGGTCTGAGAATAGGTTGTAAGCTATTTTTTTATCCTTAGGTGATAAGGATGGCCCTATTCAATTTTTGTTATTTTTTTATGTATCGACATGAAAAAATACTTGTAACTCAATTTTTTTCCTTCCTCACCCCAAACCCTATGTTTTAATCGCATTTGTATACTTTATATGACAATGCGTTTGCCGGGTTAGCTGTTATACCATAAAAAAAACTATATCGCTACAACTTATAGACAATACAACAAGACGTAAGTATACATTGTAGCATTGTGAATTAGCCCTAACATCTATTAAGTTCAGCCGTGCTATCATGTTGCACATGTATTTTGTGTATTTCTTTTTGTGTATTTTATGTTTCGAGTCCACATGTTTGATACTTGCCTTTTTGGTGTAGCCTACTGCAGTTTTAACTGCGGGCAACTAAATATTTATGATACTAGCAACCCGTTCCGGTCTTACTTGACATATTTTATTGAGTCCCATTAGTACTAAATTTTGAGCGAGATTTATTAAAATTGTACTTTTAGATGCAATAAATTCTACATTTAAAGGTAAGTATTTTATTAATAATTTACTCCATACAAAATTGTTTTCATGTTTTTATAAGGGTAAAGGAGCATTAAGTAAGAATAATTTATGCTATTGTCGTATTGTGTATTACAATTTTAGAATAACGGCTATTAAAACTTGTTGTTATTTTTCTAGTTACAGAATTATATAGTTACTTGTAATAGGTAAAACTTCTTGCCTAAATTCGAAATTTTATGCACTCATTAAATAGGGATTTTTTAATATATAGATTATTAATAGAGGTTACTGTTTTGATGGTAAATAGTTACTGCCAACTTGTATATGTTCATGATGCTTCATATGTTAAGTTTCTACAAATATAATTATTATAAAGTAATGAAAAAAAAGTGTAATTATCTTTTGAAACCTAGGCACACCCACCAACATGTATAAAGTTCAACAGTATTAAGTGTATTGTAAGCAAGCAAAAATGTAATAATGAATTATTACTCTCACAATAAAAACAAAGACAGCAGACAGAGGATCCATAATAAAAATACATTTTCTTAAATAAAGATATTTCTGTCTCCGTTTCGATTTAAATAAGTATATGTATGTATATTATTTCAAGTTACTACGTCATTACTCCTTAGCATGTCCTATCAACACAAGCTTGTTAGATAGTGTTACTAACGAGAAAGCTCTATACAGTGTTTGCAACCGAGCTTGTCTTGTTTAAGCATTCTCTTAGTATGCGCCCCTAAATGGGATAGGACATTTCGTTCCATAGCACCACAATGTTCCTATTATAAAGTATGTAGGTCTCAATTTACATACTGTTATCATTAAAATATTGCAGTGTTTCGATTTACTACGAGTATTTCCTGGTACATTTGTAAGATAACAATGCGTAACCGAAAAGCAACATTGTTTTTAATGAATTTGAAATAGGACGGCATAGTTGGTAAGTGGTTGCTGCTGTCCAAGTTATATGCATATTCATATTCTGTATATAAACCGAGATGATATTTAAGTTGTACTTAAAGTTATTTTAAGTAATAAATGAGCATGCAATTCACTTAATTGTAAATAGCAACTTTTGCTTATGGAGACTAGTGATTATATATAATACAAATTGTGTTGAACTAGTATAGTTATATATAGATATAGTACGAGATATTGCATGCGGCTTTGCACGCACGCACTGTATTAGGCTATTTTAACAAACGCAGAAACGACAATTTAATTGACATAACTTTTTTAACTATGAACTGGTTGAAATGAAACAAACACTAAATGTTAAGTGAAGTTTGCCACAATACAGTGAAAACCGCATTCCAATGATCAGCCGTTTCTGAAATTAGCGCGAACAAACACGCAGACAAACGGACAAACAGACAAAAGATCTAATCAATTGTTTTGGGTTATATTCCTTAGTAAAGACCACCAGTATCGATTTCTCCCAAATATATTTCATGTACAGACAGCGATCAGTTACAGATTTAGTGTATGTATAGATAATATAAATAATAAATTTTATACAATAACAAGTGGTGAACGAATATGTCGCTGTGATTACAGCTTGCAATACTTTTGGTTGTTTAGGGCTGCTTGACATTGAATTTTAACGTAGAAAATTATATTTGCCTTCAATGACTAAAATAATATTTAAATTCAACGTATGTCATCCATCACGATCAATTTATTAATGTGTAACATTCATCACTCGAAAATTCAGTATATTCTACCCGAGACTTCAATTGTGTTTTAATGGAAAAAAGAATTTCTCAAGTTAGTTCTCAACGGTAAAACGCGCAAAGAAAAAGTTGATTAACTTTAGTAGTATTTTTATAGTAAGTAGGATTAAATCCCAAAAAGTAGCAACGACCGCATACAGCATATTATCAGATGCGTCAGATGATCAGATATTTTTATTATAAATAGAAAACCAATAGTTCGAAATTCATACAAAAACTGCAATGAACTCATAACTTTCTCAATGTAAGCCCAGCTTTATCTTTGCACACGAGTTTAAATGTAGACCCCGTAGTGACCATTCGTTCACACATTAGAAGAGAAATTTAAACTATATGAAAGTGCAAAGGCCAGCTATTATTGGCAGGTTTGTACTGAAACCCGTGTACTGCTATTTCGGCATATGATTTGTGTTTATTATGGCAATCATTTCGACGTGAGAGCAAATGTGCTTAGACTTGGAGCTGTGTGTAAAATTTTTAATTTTTTTATTTGTTTATTTTTATTGACTAACATTTTTCGTATTATTTTTTTTTTTGTTTTGGATTCTCTGTACATTTCATCTGTTACAACAAATAACAGAAATCAGGTTTATTCCTGAGCAGAGTAGAGAAATAAAAATAATAAATCGTAGTTTTTATTTGTATAACTCTGAACGTATGTCTATTTACCTTTTTTCTGTATATTCATTTGAGTGTATGTTAAGATAAATTAGACATATCTACATATTTTATGAGATCGAATAACGAATTCGCTCCAATTTTTGATACGTAATATCAACCCACCACCAACCTTCTTCATTAATAACTGTTAAAACTAAACAAATTTTGGCAGAAATCGTGCATTATCAGGTAAACATCAAAAAGGTACAACTCTTTGAATTAATTCTTTAGCCATTAAATAATTAAATGTGATTTAAAGGAAAAAAAATATTATGTTTAAATTTAAGGTAATATTTAATAACATACAAATGTTACGTAAAAAGGTACTTAGAACAGGTAACAAATATTAGTATGGTTGTAAAAATTAAATCCGAGTTTAGAAAGTCTCTCGCTCTCGATCCAACAACACACGTATTCCCTATGTTATAACGACTTTAATAACAATTTATTTCAAACGCAAGCCAAAAATCACACTAAACAATACAACTTATAAAGTGAATAAGGTTTACTTTTGTATAGTCGAAATGATGTTAAGAAAACAGTATTAAGCGACTTACACACTAGAAATGTTAGTTTTAAAACAAAAAAGAAATTGTTTAAAAAGGTCAAAAATACGCTTTTCTATTATGTCAATAAAGCAAAATGTGTCTAAGATCATAATATATATAAATATATCATCTTCAAGATAGGTAGAAGAAAATCTAGACTTTCCAAGATATTAACTTTTATACGATGACATTACAAGCGACCGCAGATGTAATAGTCAGAAAGGCATTCAAAAAACATGTTTGTATGATTTGTGTTGATTTCTAACAGAAAGAAGTATGTCAGACCCCATAATAAGTAAGACTGTGAAATTAGAAACAAAGCCTTACACCTATTTTAGATGCATTGCCACTTTTTATAATAAACTGAATATTAGGTATATTCAATGTCATAAATTCATAAAACCCGCGAAATAAATCATTCATAAATCCGACATCGATAAATACACAGCGTGTTTGTAAGTATCCTCACAATCCACTAATGTCCCATTGCTACAGGTCTATCCTCACATTGAGAAGGATTTAAGGTCCATGCATCCATCAATGACCGAGTGCGAATTGGTAGACTTTACATAGCCTGGAGATTTTTCTTCACCGAAAAGCAAGCGATACTTAAAATATAAATACGCATATTTTGAAAGTCGGATTATCAACAACCACGTGGTAAAACTCATGTAGATCGTCCAGGGATGTACAACCGTCACCCTGATGATCCTCCGTGAAGCAATTCTTGTGTTTCGGTTTGTAGAGGCGTGTTTGTCGGCTATACTTATACACGAGGCGAACTTCTCAGTCCTCAGCTGTAGCAACACATTTGTGATCAGACTTAGGTATAACTCAATCGTATACTTGAGGATGATTACAGATGTCCATGGGCGGCAGTGGCGACTTACTAACAGGTGCATTGCATTCTCGTTTGCTACCTTTACACAATAAAAAATAATCAACAACCAGGCTATCACTATCACTGTGTGTAAGCATAGATAGAAATAGATGAATGTCACAGACCACACAAAGCTACAACCTACATAAACGTTAATGTGTATACAGCTTTACTATGAAGCTGATACAAAATAATTGCAGTGTCTGACATTTGCATGCTTTCGGCTTGTCATTATCTCCGTTACTGTACTAATGACACTCTCTAATTCCCCATTGCTATTAGTGTTCGAATTATTTTGTACTATTTGGGTACAGTAACAAGAGCGCGTGACATACATTATTTGGTGTACGCGAAATGGAATTGATGTTTACATTTAATGGCAAACAATTGAAAAATAATAAACATCAAAAACGTATGCAAATAAAGCGTATGCATTGATTGCGTAGTAATGGAGTTTTTTTATCATATAAATGTAGCAAACTAGCATGCACTCCACCTGATAGTAAGTGGTCTCTGCCGCCCATGGACATCAATAATTATCCCCAAGTATGATTAAATGATACCTAAGTTTGATCACAGATGCGTTCCTACCCCTGAGGACTAAGATATTCGTCTCATGTATAAGTATAGCCGGTAATCACACCTCTCCAAACCAAAACACAAGAATTGCTTCACGGAGGCATATGAGAGTGGCGCTGGAACCTCCCCGGTCGAACTACATGAGTTCTACCACCTGGCAAACTCTTGTCTGTAAAGTAAATATTAAGTAGTAAGATAACTTACATACTAGAAACAATTTTGTTATTTATGGTTAGGACTAGCAATATTATAATAGTTATATAAAGTCTGCTTTCCTAAAATAACAAATACCTAGTGTAGTAAATGTATGCTAAAATATACACTCAATAGTAGGTATACTAAGAACTACTGATGTTTAATTAATACCTAAGTATAAAAGGGTATAGTTCGATGGAATAACAAACACTTATTAATGTAAATTCGCGGCTACCCAAATAAAAGCGTAAACCCTAATTTGCGTACTCGTTTTAATTATTCCAAAACCGAACTCTCCAAACCGAATCGACACAATAATCGGTAACATGCGTAGTTCTGCCGCAAACGAATTAAGTAATCGATTTGGGTGTTTAATTGGTTTCGAAAATAAAATAGGATTTGCTTGCGTTGTTTTTTTCGATTGCTAACGCGATTTCAATTACACGTGATAGCAGTAGTTAAATTAGAATGAGCATAAAATACAATTATGGATTTATTTTTACGTATAAATCAAAGTGAAATCGTAATATTTAAATGTCGATGTTGTCCGACTAAGCACTAGTGTATTTTATGGAGTTGTCTAGTTGTCTTACATCAAAAATTTTGACAATCTATTTCTTTATTTTCTTTAGTGGCAAATACACTATATAAATTACATTGAATATTAAAAATGTCGTAGCCACGCTTTCTAGGTATAAAATACAATTGGCAATTAAATGAAAGGATAATCGTGAGAAACCCCGCAGGATTTGTCTATAGGAAAGCATGTTATCATATCACTTTGCACGCCGATGATTATAAAAAAAACCTGGTTTAATATTTGAAGTGAACCTGATTATGTTACAACTATAAATGTATCTAAATTGTGAGAAATTATGTTCATGTAAATTCTATAAAAGTAGAAATGCATGCGACATCGACATCAATATCTTTTTTATAAATATCAGTATTGTTATCGTATCGACAGGAAAACGTATCAAAGCACCTGTTTTAAATTTAAATAATTATGAAATACCCAAAAAAATTATATATTAAATCGAATTAATGACATTCAAAACGGTTAGTCATGTCGTGACCTCCGAGACCACATTACACGTGTTTTCGTTCAAGATTAGATAAGAAGGTGCAAATTGGGACGAAATCCTGAACAAATTACACGAAACCCAACAAAATAATTTAAATTAATGGAAGCGCATTCTTACTAACGCTCGAAATGAGGTGCATGCTTTAGGTCCAGAGAGTAACGAATGCTCTCTAAAAATAAAAATATTTTATATAAATACTAATTGACCTGATCAGATGTGTGTTATGTTAGTGTGAATTGTGAGTGAGTTATTGTACAAAATAGTTTTAAATATGTCAGATACCCTGCAATTGCTCATTTTGTATGTTTGCATTTGCATGCACAGATATTAGTCTTTAAAAGTCGTAGTTGTTTGTATAAGTTGCTCTTAAAAATATTTTGGCAATGACTGCGCTGCGCCTATAAGGATTGTTTAAATTAAGGTTCAATATCAATGTATTTTCTTCTAGAGAAGACTTAATGCCTTCTTCATCAACACGCTTTTGGGGATGATGATATAAATAGCGATATAGCGCACGTAACGTATAGCCACTACACCTCTCAAAAATCTAAAGACAACAATTGCTTCTCGGAGGGTTATGAGGAACTTGCCTCCCCGGTGGAGCTATACATTACCTACCTCTAAAATATTAATTATAATATTATTTTCGTAATATTTTGTACCACATTGTACCAGATGGTACAAATCGTTAAGTTCAACCGGGTAAGTACATAAGAAAAGCTTCATTTTCTATTCTTGAGTTTTATTTTGGAGAGGCGTGTTTGCTGGCTATACTTATGCACGAGGCGAATATCTTAGTCCTCAGGGGTAGCAACGCATCTGTGGTCAAACTTACGTATGATTTAATCGTACTTGGAAATCATTATTGATGTCCACTTACCATCAAGTTGACTGCACGCTCGTTTGCTACATTTATACCTTAAAAAACCCACGTAAAATATTTTTGTGATCGTCTATCGTGCGCCCATTTAAGGTAGGTAAAGTCAGCAAGGCGCCCGTCTGGAAACGAAGTTACAAATTAAGGCTGACGTTTCAATTACATTCCCTGCAACTATTGTCTTCACGGAGTCTCTCTCGCGAACAATTATATGAAGTCTCTTGCATTTTTCAAAGCTAACACAGGATTTGTCGGTTTTGATTGTCAAATATGTTTCCTTCGAAGCTAAATGAGAAATAGGCGCTTATCTGGTTATTAACGCTTTGTAGAACATTCGTTTTTAGTTCTTTCCATTCTTTTTCGTTGCTACCAATCAATGGCTTTTTAGGCACAAGCAATATGAACTTAACATTATAGTTAATTTTAAAAAACTCTTTAAAAGAACTTTTCAAGGAACATCTCTATATTAAAAAACAGACAAACAGAGTTTGTGCCTCTCTCGGGTTTATAAGATCTACAGTAGATCATCCATTTTACTCTTCTACACCAGCCAGCATGTACCATGGGCGCAAGAATTGTACCTGGATAGCAATATGCTTGTGAACTTAGCAGAGCATTTCCCAGCAGAGCACCCAAAAATGGGAGTTCTAGTAGCATGCACAATAGTTCTAGAGTTCCTGATACTTTTGAGCAATAGTTCTGGCGATTTTA
>DWNR01001734.1:0-14396 GCA_018250455.1 Polygonus leo | reverse complement strand
GGCTTAGTATCTATACACCAAAAAAAGTTTCATTCGAATCCGTTCAGTAGTTTCGGAGATTAGCCCGAACAAACAGAGTTATTTTACTGTTTTATTATATGTATAGATAGATGTACCTACGTCTAAGAAATATAAAGGCTCACATTATTATCTATGGCAAACTTAATGGGATTTCTTTTGAACAAACTTTCGAAGGTTAAACGATAATAATCTAACCGCTGATATGCAGAGAGACCATAGCAGGACTATTAAAGACTATTATTACTTTTAATTTTAGATCAAACTTAAATCACTTGTTCCTTAAATTTTATGTATGTATGTATGTAATAATAGTGTGAATGTATTTTTTGCTGTTCCGTTGTTTGTAACTTTGGTGACTTGTGGCGATAAGAGATCTGGCATTTAAGAATTTAAGAATTTCTCCTTTATGATTAACCTTACGGAAGGAGAAAAATGTTTTGAGTATATTATATGTAGAATTATCGTAGTATACATTTTTAAATCTGCTTAACTTTTTTTTCTAAGTCGAATGGAATTAAAAATATATTTTAAAAATCTTTAGTATTTGTGTTTGTTAATCTTATATAAAAAATAACAATTATCCACAAATATGCTTTTAATTTTGGTTACCAACCGTTATATATAGATTTATTTTAAAATTTATAAGAAAAGTACCTACTGAATACCCGCTCAATACCTTTGTTTAGCTACATTGACCTATGCGAGCAGAGCAATAGCATCAAAAGACACTAAATCTAAGGAGATTATAAATTGTAACATTGTCATATCAAGAGTGGGTTAGGTAATTTATTGAAAGGTGCGCATTGAAATCACGTTTATTTGTGCGCACGCGCCGACGCGACGTGCGACGTTACAAATCATGCTTATCGGTCGGGTTCGACTTGGTCCATTGCCGCCGCCAGCCCTAAATCTAGACGGATCTAGATACTCACCTACTCATTGATTCCTCCGTGCATGTGGCGTCTTAATACCGACTGGCGATAAATTCTTATTGGAAATCACGAATGCTTCCTTCCATAATAGAATATAAAAGTTATTACGTTGCAATGCAGGAATACAAAATGCCATGGACCTATTAACAACTGATTCATTGTTTGTACCATTAATATGTATTTTAGACGCTATCTTCGAACATTATCGCTAATATCTAATTATTATCGCAGGTACTCAGCCAAATTGCTAGCCGAACTTATTCAAGTTAGACAGTAATTAAATATAACAAAGCTCCTTATGAACGAGGTCGAATTAATGTCGAAACCCGTCGGGTTATCTGTAAGGCGATCTGTTATAAGTAATAGAAAAGTTCAAAGTTCTATTAGACGATTAAGTGTGAACTCTAATTGGTATCGCGTATCGGCGGTCAATCTCGGATTAGATAATCACGATGCAAATAGGAACAGAATTAATTAATGAGAATGCATTGGATTGGGCGCAGTACGGGGACGCGGAGCACGCGCCGCGCCGCCGCTCGCGGTGGCCCGGTGACCAATCACTGCGAGTCGCATGCGCACTCTCTAAAACAACTTCACTAGCTATTTCTAATTGGCACTCGTGTAGGCTGATGTGGATATTCACTGTCTTTTAGCGCCAACTCGCAATCTACACCGACTAACTGCAGCCTTATCTTTTGCGTCGTGTAATTTTAATAGGTTTCAATTAAGCTTTTTGTTACGATTGTCCGGCTATTGTTGTATTGCCACTAGAAGTTCTTGCGTATTTTAATTAAGGTTATATGCATTATAAAGAAATGTATTACTAAATGATTGAAGTAAGTGTCTCCTAATAAATGCATCTTATATTTTTATATAAATTAAAACTCGACACATTTACAAAGTAAAGTTGTATTTCTTTATATTATTAATGAATTATGTATAGGTATGTAATTACCAAATAGGTTTATATTATCATATAATGTACCTTATTTTCAAAATTTACCTATTATTAAGATTTTGTTTACTGAAAAAAATCTTTAATAAACTTTAACATTTTACAAAACACGCTGAGTCGACAAAATTCTACGTTTCATCAACAGAGGGCGTAGTTTAAAGCTCGGCAGTTACATTCAGATTACACAATATGATTCCGAGTCGATAATATCTTAATTCCAAACATTTCGATTTAAAATGTTATTCAATATCAATATCTTAACTTTTGAGAATCGTGCACTTGCGTGACAGGGTTATAGGTTAATGCGGTGCAGATCCTTATCTTATTTGACAACTTTCTTATTAGCAGGGACTCGAAACATAGGCTTACAATCATGACATTATTTAGGTTGCAAACTAAATTCTATTTCTGTGACTATTGTCTATTGTGCAATAGAACGTACTTTTATTAGTATAGTAATATCATTCGTTGTAATGAACACAGATAAATTAATTGTATTAGTAGTATTCCATTAGACGTAGGTAGGTACGTAAGAGACAGAATATTGGACTGTTATAGATTGAATCTGAATACCTTTACTCATTCATTCGTATCCATTAGAATAGATCTTTATGAATTAAGTGGAGTAAATTTATCTTTATATTAGTTATACACAGTATTACTATACTTCCTCAATCATTCGATATATACAATGATAGCTCTACTATCTATGGTAATGTTTGTTCGAGAAAGAGCCAAACATTATCATAATTATTATTTCACAATTACCTATTGATTTATTATGATATTGAAACTTCTCAGTATAAATACGTCTAGAGTGAACGAAATAATAACACTTAAGGGATATTACATTGTACTCCATATCGGATATTTAGTAGGTACCTACTCTCGATAGTGGGTATTTCTATCTGTTTATGTGTAACTTATATTCATGTATAAAAATATACTCAACCTCGTTATAAATTCCCTAATAAGCATATTTTTAATAAATTCTGTGTCAAATGTTAATATCCTGAAAGTGCCTGTGGGTCATTAGACCTAGAGCACCAATTAAGTGGGTAGAGTTGATATTAGATGAGGTGATGATAGGTACGCCATTTACAGATAATTTTCTACTATAATTGTGGTGACCGTTATCATTTTTTTACAAAAATAATCTTTATCGGGATTTTATTAGTGCAACTTTGCCTACAACTGCTTCGATACTTATAAACAGCTTATTTTTTGCTAAGTACACCATGGATAAACACGAGAATATTTCTAAGAAATTTGAGATGGTCTCGTTTGTCATTGCTAGTTAGAGAAAGTTGGCATTAAGATATTGACTAAGTGGGTGGATCAATGTATGCTATGATCATAGATTATAGCAAAAACCGCAGATGAAACAACCAGAATTTTGGAGTGAAGCTATTTTTGTATTAATTAGAGTTCTCTATGCAAAGGGTGCTATGCTACCCTTTTAATGAGACTTCTCTATTCGTCCGTCCATCTGTCACACGACTGTAACTCATGAACTATGTAATGGATTTTTTACAGAATGTATAAGGCCACTACAACCCAATACGAGGGTAATATTTCATGATAAGTGATTAAACTCATGTTAAAAAGTTTTGTATGCATATGTATTATTCGTATGTGTATCGACAAGATTACTTTGTTCATAACATGTTTATTAGATGTTCTGATTAAACAAGGTTTATAGTTTTATAGTCTTTTTTAATTAAACGAGATGCGTAGAGGTATGTAGTGTCTATATGCTCTTTTCATGAGGGCAGGAGATATTAGGATTGTACTCGAAAGCTTATACCGGAAGCTCGTAACGCAGTCAAATATTTATCATCAGTTATCAATTCTTTTTAAACAATACCTTATCAATTCTTTTTAAATAATACAGTTGTCCAGGTTTTTCATCCAGGTTATTTTAAATGAATCGGTTCATTAAAATATGTATTTTAGGGTTCCTGTAAGTTTTCGGTCTCGATCTTAAACTCATAATTATTAAAATTGTTGATATTTCATAATATGGGTAAATTGTGATCTAAGTAAATTCAAAAAGGAAATGAGTAATAAATACAAAAAGATAATTTAGGGCAATGTTTTATTTTTGCGCATAGAGGTAACAGAAAGGAACGCAATCTTTATATTAATTTTAACTTTACAGCCTCCTGTGTAGGTACTATTTGAATAGGTATACCTTCTTAAATAATAGCGTCTAATGACATCATACATATTGTTATAACTTTCAAAGAATATATTAATTGTTTATATTTAAGGCACTTTGTACATGGCTTATGATATGAATATAGGTAAATATAAGTGTATAACACTCGGCAAATGCCACATGACTAGTACGTCGCAGGCAGCGACAGAAAATATCTACAAAATAACTTATCATAACTAAACTTACGACTAAATTTTGTATTTTACATTGGTCCTTTTACAACATGACTTAAAAACTACATTACAACATATGCATACACATTTTCTTGCTTATAAAATTTACTTTGAATAATTTAATTTTAAATATTGGTTATCGTACCGTCGTAACGAATGTTAGTAATTTTACATCTAATTCGAGATCGAATGTACACTGTGGTTGTCAGTCTTCTTAATAAGCATGAACAGGAGCGGCGGACAGAGGTTGCTGCGGGTGCGTCGCCGGCAGCGCCTCCGGCCTGTACTCGTAGGGCGAGGAGCCGGGGACTCCGCACCCGCCTTCCAAGTGCTTGCTCAGCAGGGACATGCGAGAAAAGGGCTTTCCGCAACCCGTGCACGAGTACTTCTTAACGTCGGAGTGCGTTTGCAAGTGTGCGCGCAAGTTCGACCTATCGGCGAAAGCACGGCGACAATGATGGCATGAAAAAGGTTTTTCACCCGTGTGTGTGCGGATGTGCCCCTGCAGGAGCCAAGGCCTCGAAAACGCTTTGCCGCACAGGTGACATTTGCACGGCAATGTGTGCGTCCTTATATGCATTTTCAGAGCTCCCAATGACGTATAGATCTTGGCGCAATATTTACAGCTGAACGATTTTCGTGCCAGACTACCTTCGGCCGCAGCGCAGTGGTACTGCTGGTGTTTCGAAAGTCCCGAGTACGTGGAATAGGACTTAGCACAATCTGGACACTGATAACGAGGGCGACGAGGTGCCGACACGGAAACCCCGGAGTCGGACGATACTGAACCGGGTGATCTCAAATCTTCAGGGCAAGGTGGTGGAGAAATAGACGAGGGCGGCGAGGCAGGAGAGTAATGCGCATATAACTGTGAATGCGCAGGAGGTGAGAGCGCGGGAGCAGCCGGGTAGAGTTCTTCTAGTGGATAGTTGGCGTAGAGAGTAGGCAAGTAGGCGTACTGTGGTGTAGGGCGGGCGAGTTCAGTCGGCACCGGCTCGAGACGTGCGCGGCAAGCAGCCAAGTAGTCAAGTTGCTGCTGTGGCCACTCACGGGGCTCTATCTTCACTGCCGCAGCAGCCACTGGCGATGATGCCTTGCTCGGATAATTTCCAGTCTTTGAAAGATCTTCGGGTTTTGTACTCAAATTTTCTGGTTCATCATTTTCTGTGTCACCTGTTAACAAATGAAAAAAGAATTTAGAATCATACAATTTTTACACTTTTTCTTAGACACATCAATATATAAATAGAAAGATTTTTTTTGCTTTTGCAGTCTTTTTTAATTAATCAGGGGAGTTCTATTTTACATAAATTTAACTAACATATCACAACATATCAGACAAGTCTGTGGCACTTTAGAAAATTCGTTTATTTGTGCTGTGGTCACTTTTCAAATTTTAATTACTATAATTAATCAGTTACAATTACTTACAGTTGTAATCATAATAGAGTCGTGTAGCCAGGTGGGCGGGGTGAGGCGGCGTGGTGGGCGGTGTCGCAGGCCGCTCCTCCCGCACCAACACCGGCCGCTTCTTTAGCGGACAGTGCGCATATTTCTTCGTCATCAAAGCACGAGTCGTCTGAGAATCTTCCACAAGCATCTTGCACTTTTTTCACAAACACTGAATTAAACGTCTCTCAAAGTGAATTAACGTAATTGTATCACAAGTTCACTACGTGTAACAGTCCAATCATCACAAAGTTGCGCCGGAGTCGTAAGCCGATGTAGTGTTCGGGACGCGATCAACGTACGCATGCGCTCGTCGGCGTCCGGAAACTGAGTGTGGTGCGGTGAGGGAAGGCCGCGGCTTATAAGCGCTCCCCGTCGGCCGCGGCCAGGTGGCGGCGGGTAGGCCGCGCACGTGCGCCGTACCCAATCGGCGGAGGGCGCGGGGCCGGCCAATGGGGCGCGGCGCGGTGCGGGGCGGCGGCGGCACCTGCGCCTCCGCACCCGGCCGCATCGCTCCGCACCACTCCGTAGTGCGATATGCCCAGCTTCACCACTGTTCCGGTACAGCCTGGCGAATGTCTCAGCCAGCGATCTAATTTTTTGCGCAACTTTTGGGGTTAAGCACCTTTGAACTGAGCCATGCGTCTTTGTGAAACGGTTCTGTCAGTATTATAATAACTGCGATCGGGCCGTCGCATTTATTATTAAATCTGAACCCCATTCAGTATTTTATCGTTCTTTGTTGTTAGCGAGCTAAAAAAATTCAATCGCTAACGAACATGCATATTTGCAGCGGTAACATAATTGTAGGCGCAGGTACCCAACAATTACTGAGAATTTAGGTTTAATTTAAATAACATATTGCTCTTTATAGATGAAATGGAAACCCAAGTCTCGAATTGTATCGCACTTTGGTCTAGTTAACATAAAAGGTATGTCACATGAGATTGATATGATGACACATGAACTCTATGCGTAATGATAATATTAATAAGTAGGTACCTACGTAGTGCAGTTAGCAAAACAACATGATGATTAGTTAGCCTTGTCCTCATTACAGCAGTTTCACCTTTCTTTAAACTCACTCATTATTCAAAACAGATGGGTAGGTACATAGGTCATTTCCTTAATGAGATAGGTGTATATAATGTATCTTTATTCATTCTCTCAGATAAATTTGTTCTGATATAGGTACAACCATCCAATAATTATGCATATTGAAATATAAATCTACTGCTGTAAATAATTTAGAAATGCTGCGTTAACAGCGAAAATCCCTAATAGCGAAAATGGAGTAAATACAGATTTTATGTATTAGGAATGATTAAATTATTATTATAAACGACAATCAGGTTAGTACTTAATGTGGAACCCGATTATATAGAAAACAAAGAAATAGGATAGACTCGTATTGATTAAATATGTAAAACATTACTTAAACTATAACTTAACACATATGCTTAAATTAGATTGAATAACATTTCCCCCAATTTTTTCTTTAAATTTGGCATCAAGGTATTTCAAGAAGCAACTAAAGACCGACATAATTATCGCTTAAACGGTGTAATTTAGGTATTATCAGCAAGTGGTCGACAATAAGAAAGCTAAATCAGCACAAAGGCAATGCTTCATGCTTGAACGTGTCATCGTAATGAAAATAAATACTGATTATGTGCTCTTATCGATGATTCTTTCCGATCACATACATACACTACAAACCAAAGGTACAAATCAAAGGAACCTAAAATAAATGTCTTATCTTATGTGTCTATCTTAACTATCACCTATTTTCTTTATAATATTTAACTATTGATCTTCACTTTTCGTGCCACTAAGTAAACCTATCTATTATTGGATATTAATTTGAACCGGACTTTTATATTAAATACGCCTATGTACTTGACTTCTCTTATTTGGACGGAATACCACGAAATCTTACTATCACTGATAAGTAAACAAATTGCTACTTCTACGAACTGCGTCTCTGCTTTAGCGATAATGCAATGATAATAATAATTTACCAATCTACCTAACCGGAAAGTGTGAAACCAGTTTTAAGTTATAAAAAGATTTCCTTATGTAAGTAGTATCAGATCAAGTAAGGGACAAACTACCCCTTCCCAACGCGGAAGTACAATGTCCATAGCTCCTTTGTGTTCGTTTTATGCAACCAGCGTTAATTCCCACAGGCCACGGTGTTCCCTGGGTAATTTGGCATTCTCACAGAAACGGGTTTTTCAGTTTGTATCAAATCTACTTCAAGGATATCAAAGAACGAATAATAATATTGTTTTTAAAGAGAAAAAAGCTCGTACTTAACCGCAATCTCACTTAATTTTACGATTGGGTCGCGAAGTTGAACGTCATCTACAATAGGTACAAGCAAAAGTTCCTAAGTTTTGTCCATACCTAATCAAAACTTCACAAATAGCCGTAGATAAGGGAACTACCTAGGTATGTATGTTTCTACTCTAACTGTACTCTAATAGGTACTAATAGATACTGATAGGTGCTATAGGAACACATAACTGTAAATACGCGTAACAATTAATGTTTTATTTTTATGTATAGCAATAAATCTTAAGTAATAAGGTGCAATTCGCATAGTTATGATCTGTTTACGTACTTAGTGTTACAAATCATTAAGTACAGATTGTTGTATGATGATCATGACTTATCGTTTAAAAACAAAGAAATCCATGGCCATTCGAGACAATGACAGCAAACGCTTTATAAGCGCACTTTGCATGACCAAGGTTCAAACTTGAGCTGATAATACACATCACGATGACGAACCATATGCGGTGAAATTTATAACATGACTCAGATTGCAAATGTGTCAAGGGATCGACATGGACATCAATTGCTCGATTAATACACGACGTGACTAATCGCATTGATTGGCGATCAATAACAATAATTACAGTCGCAATACTCACTTATTTTGTATAAATATACGACCATTATAAATTAAAGATATCACTACACTATTATCAACAAACAAAATGTCAGTCATTACCTAATTGATTGAGACTTGTAAATTGTGAATGAGTCCTTATCACAATCTACGCTGGGAAACGTAAACAGTTCAGCGGAAGAGACTCAATCGTAAACATCACAACTACTTTAATGCTCGGCAATATCTGTTAGGTATACGACTGAATAATATTAACATACGATGATAATTATTTTGTTTACTTATTTTGGGTCAAATAAACCTAAATAACGGACTAGCTATTAGGTAATTAACTAATTACTTGATGAAATTCTGCGTTAGAAATAGAATGCTTTCTAGGCCCGTTAATAAGGTATTGTAAAGGGATCATACTTATTGCTTGTTTATCTTAACATTGAAGTCTTAAGTCATAAATATAAGTAAATACAACTTGCCATTTGGAACTTACTGTCAACAATTGAATCAATTATTTTTCTGATAGTAATTGGTAAGTTCATATATTGAATTGTATTTTTTCTTTTCATTAGGTACACCTGCATTTAGTTTACGTATATATACCGTAAAGCAAATTAACGAACCAATTTATAGCGGACAACTCAGTAGCGACAAATAAAAAGCGCAGTCGTTATAGTGATAATGAGTGGGCAATCATTGGAGGCGTTGATAGGTGTCAGATGGAGTGTCATCAGTGGAGGTATGATCGCGAGGTGCGGCGGCATGGGGAGTGGCGGAGGGGGCCGTGGCGGCTGCGTCGGCCAGGTGCGAGGGCGCGGGGGCCGGGGCGCGTGCGTAACGGTCGCGGCACGAGCTGCGCCTGCGCAGGGGGACGTGCGCTATGGCGGAAATAGCGATGGACAGGGGCGCCGCGGGCAGGTGGTGCGCTATATGCCAGCATTGCCAGCCCTCGCTCAATGTCACACAATTGGCGGTTAATTCCTGCATACATAATTATGATATGAATGAAATCACTGTTTTGTTGCCTATTTACAAATTAACATACTTGCGCTATTTGATATAATATGCTCTTTGTGTAAACTGTTTAATACTTAGTGATGAACAAAAAGGACGAGGTAAACAAAGTTTAGTAACAGAAACGATATTTCTAAACATTCGTTTATTCTCAATAAAAGTACTGTTAAATAGTAATGACTTTTCAAACTACTTCCTCTTAGTTTAATAGTATAAGCTTATCGAAATCTCATTTTATTCGTCTTTCTGAGGCCACTTTTCAAGATTTATTTACTATCGCCGTCTGAATATGACTTGAGTCTTACCTTAAATAAACCTCAGATTTATAGCCGAGGACAAATTCCAAGAATAGCGATCGACTTATCAGGGGAAAATTCTGACAGACTCGACGATTCTCGTCTTGCGATATATGAGTACAGTAACCGGCTTGAATAGACTCAGTGTCTACGGTGGACGAGAAGTAGATAATATTTATTCCTGTTAACTGTCGCAGTATATCTGGGGTATGAAGCATAGGGAAACGTTACTTAGGGTTAGGTACTTTCTAGTTTCTCATAACCTTCTTGGGATGATTTCTGCCTCCCACAGCGGAGATTCAAAATCAAATCTAAATCTGTACCTCTAGCTAGTCGAAGTCGTATCCATATAAGAAATTTATAGATGAAAGAAACCCTTTCTTGAAGCATTCATCTATTCAGGAAATGTGTTCGATAAGTATATTTGAATTAGGGGAATTGTCTATCTCAGAAAAATACGAAAGAAATCATTAAAATATGTACACATCACGTAAATGGTTATTGGACATTACTTGTCAATACTATGTTCTAACAAAAGTTACACCCGAATAACCATTAACAAGACCACATCACGACAAGATCAAGCGTTACATAAAGAAAATGTATCGTATCCATCTGGCTTTATAACCTGGATATGTAGCCAGGTAATAAAATCTTAAGTTTTAGAAATTATATTGCAACTTTAAGATGCAAGTTACAATTTTATAGGCGTAAAATATATTACCTACTTACTTTCTTACTAAGCATGTTTTAAAATCAGTTCGTTTGACTGCCTCCTGACTTTCTACTTGGGTGAAATTTCTCTCAAGTTCTAGATATTTTCGAAGTGTGAAATAGTTTCACTTTTTAGTTAGGTACAGGGTATTTGTGTTCATTGTCTGTCTAATGTTCTAGATTAAAATGACATTATTACAGGCAAAATATATGTACCTTATCATTGAGTGATATGAAAATATTTTATGAATGTTTTATCACATATCTTTGTTATTCGCTATATTCATTGATTTATAGGTATTGAGGTACCTATTTTATGTTAGAAAATTAACTCAAAACCTCTGGTTCGAATTTAACTTTTCGAGCTCAAGATCTTCGTAGAAACGAACGACAACATATATTTTTTTACTTTCAAGTAACAACCGAAAGTTCACGACACACCTGAGCCGTACCTATAATTCTTATTGTATCATTGTTTGTCGAGCGTACCTCCATACATAAACGAGACAAAGGTGTAGGCACCCACGACCGTAGTCCGACCCTGCATTCAATTGAATCAGTGCACAGCTATGCCAGCAGCTGGCTGCGCGTGCAGAATCACATGTCTGTACCCGAATCGCACATCTGCATCGCTCCAAACTCAACGTCCAAAACGACATAACACTCACACCGAACCCTACAAATTTCAAATGCATACATTCAACGCAATACTTTTCTAAAGTAAGCGAAACGATTAGGGTCTCCCCCATTCATTGTTGAACGGGCGCGTCGTAAAACGTTCGAAGCGACCACGTCGGTCGAGGTGTCGGAGTCCTTTCGGTTCTAAGGTGTATCGGTATTTCGGTTACGTTTAAAAATCATGTCGCGAAGCAAAATCGTGCTTTATTGGTACAGAAATATGATTAAATTTAAACTAAGTGCCATGTTAACTTCTGGGTATAGAGTCGAACATCCTTTGCTAAATTTCGTTGAACATATTTCGTTTTAATTTCGAACCCTTAAACTTTGCAGGTAGGTGAGTAGTTTAATTTTGAATAATGGCATAGCAGTAGAGTTCTATATAAAGCATACAGGGGCCATTCAACGCTTTTATAAACACTTTTAATACAGATGGATTGAATATGTGTATACAGGGTGATGTTTTAAAATTGAAATATTTGTTTTTGGGAAATTATAGAAAAGTAGACATTATTAGATATATGATTTACCATACTGTAATATGCAAATATTTTTTTACTGACATTTTATTTATATTAGGTATATATTACGTCTATTTCAGTTCGTGAAAATAAAATAAAAAAAAAGAAAACAACAACGATGTAAGTAAAAAATATATATAAACCAAAACATAAATTATGTTATTCAAGATTTAACGTTATTAAATACATTAAAAGAAATAAAGAGCAAAAATTTACAAATGTTACATACTCACTGCAAAATCTCAAAGAATTTAAATCTAAAAAATATTTTTGGCTAAAAAAAACAATTCATAAACTGGATCATCCTGTATACCGCCAGGCGGCACAGCTGAGATTTGGGCACACGCTAAGCGGCCGGTGCGTCACCGCGCCACCGCGCACCGGCCACCTTTCACCCCTCTGCGTTGCGTTCTTCTTACATACCGCATGCCTATGTATAAGCTAAAAATATACCGCTTTGTTATATTAATATCTCGGATTAAATGTACCATAAACACTAATTGATACAGCTTAAAAATTATTAAAAGTAAACTTCGTACATCATTTAAATTTGTATTCTTGTATTTTACGAAAATAAAATTAAATATTTTATTTGTATAATGATTTTCAATACCGTAATTTTATTTTAAAAATATAAAAGAAAACCTTTGATTTATATACGTTGCAGTTTTAAGATAGGTCGCTTATTTCTACAATTTAGTTTATTCAATACTGAAATGTAGAGTTGAGAAACCCAAGGCGATATAATTCAATAATAATAAAAAGTTCCCTTGAATGGGGAATTCGATTTTGTGTCGAATTGCAAAATACTGTTGAAACTGGATTTTTTATGTAATCTGCGAGAAACACAATGATCTAGGAAACGAAGAACCGTTCGGTTCCCACATTTAAATATTTTTTCACGATCCCACCGTTATTCGCATTTTTTGCGTTTCTTAGTAACGAAAAAGTATTTATAGTGCAATGGTGAGGGGAAAGACCTGGGGTTGGTCCAAGGCAGCTGCATCTACGAGCAGGCTCTAACAAGTACATCACTCGGGATTACACACCCGTAAGTGATGGGTAACGGTTCCGCTATTATTTTTAAATGCATTAACTAACCTTGGCATACTTTAATATTCGATTTATAGATGTTAAATCCAATCTCGATAAAAATTAGCTACAAGATTTGCATTATAGATAAGTAAGAAAAAGTAGTATATGTTTATGTAACAAATCAAACAAGTTTTTGATTGTTTTGGTAATTACAAGAAACCATTTATAGGTACCTATAAGAGTTAATCATAAATGTGCCTAAAGATCTAGAAATGTGTTGATTCCCTCACTTTCTTTCCCTGTTTCTCTCGTGTCGATTTGAGTATATACATATTTTATAATAAACTGATTAGAGATAAATTGCTTTAAGCTTTACATTATGACGTTTGACCTAGTGTAAATCCTAAAACCATCAATAAAAACTGATAGAAATAAATCTGTGTAAATATTCCTTATATCCAACATTATTATCTACCTACTATATTATCCAATATAATTAATTTAGTATGATTGCAGCTGTATTTAATAGATCTGTAACAAATCAACTAAAGTAGAGTAGAGTTGTCTTACTTTAGACTTTCGCCCAGCAATGCTGTAATTTAGCCGTGAACGAAATACACTAACATGTAAATAACAGTACCAGCCGCAAATCGAATAACGAGTAATTATCTAAAGCAAGCGGACACACCCGTTCCGGGACACCTTCTCGTTTAATGAAACTTGTTTGCACACCCAAACGGTTGGCTTCGTGTCTTATTAAATCTCGTCGTTCGATCGTCCGTGTGTCCGTCCATCTGACACAGAGGTCTATCTCCTACACTATTATAGCTATAAACTTAAAATTTTCGCATACTATATATTACCATAGCCGCTATAACAACGAATACTAAAAATGAAAAAAGTTAAAAATAAAGGAGGATCACCATACAGCAAACCACTATTTTCAGCGTTTCTTAATTTTTATATTTGAACCGTTACAGTTGGATACTGAATCTTTTACAGAATAAGTAAAACCATGACTGCGCAACAAAAACTACGGAAAAAAATCGTATAACGAGTAATTATCTAAAGCCCGGACACACCCGTTCCGGGACACCTCGTTTAATCGAAACTTGTTTGCACACCAAACGGTGTTGGTTTCGTTAAGGGCGAGCGATCGGCAATGATGCATAGTTGCAACCAGTTTGTTTAACGACGCCATCTTTAGATAGGATTTTAGGGTTCCGTAGCCAAAGCGGAACCTATTAGTAATACTTCCTTATCCGTCCAACAGTCACTGGTTTGTATTCCTTGATCCATAATAGACACTTGACAGACACATTTTTCACCGATTATGTATTTCCGTAACCGTTATAACATCAAATACTAAAAATTAAAAAGTTTAAAATGAAAAGGGACCCTATAGTAGGGGAGCCCAAGAGGGGATTTCGGGATTTACTCGAGCGCGTCAGATTAACATATGGGGGGATGCCTAGC
>DWNR01001733.1:0-14396 GCA_018250455.1 Polygonus leo | reverse complement strand
CACGAAGATAGCTTGTAAACCACGCAAGAGCTGTTGGTGAGAATCGTAGACAGGACATGATGGAAAGAAGGATATTATGGTCGACTGTGTTAAAAGCGTTAGAGAAATCAACAAGTACCAGCACTGTCACTAGTTTGTTGTCCATACCGTGTCTTATATCATCAATGACTTTAATTAGTGCAGTGGTGGTGCTGTGACAGGATCGAAACCCAGACTGATGTACACTCAGTAGGTTATTTCTAGATATGAAAATGGAGATTTGCTTATGTACACAGGCTTCCAAAACTTTTGATAGGAACGGTAGAATTGAAATAGGTCGGTAATGATTGGGTTGTGTTGGATTTGAAATTTTGGGAAGTGGGCGTATTAATGCCTTCTTCCACAAGACAGGATATTGACCTGAGCTTAGAGAATAATTTATAATATGAGTAATTACTGAGAGAAGGTTATCTAGGATTAGCACAATCATAGTCCTGTTGATCTCATCATAACCAGAGGCTCTCGAACGAATGGTTAAAATAGCCTTCCTGATCTCATCTTGTTGAACAGGGGAGAACTGGAAGTCTGCCATAGAAGGTGATTGCATGGCTGCAATGGAGGCAATGGTATGTGATTTGATTGTAGGGTCCATGAAAGAAGATGTGGAAAAATGCTCATTAAGATCATTGAGAGATAGTGAAGGACCACAATCATGTGGGCGTGGCTTACAAACACCAAGAGATTTAAGAAATTTCCATACCACAGGAGGAGAAGAGTCAATAATATTATCATGGATATATCGGCGTTTAGCTGTTCGAACCATCTGATTGCATCTATTGCGAGCCTTTTTAAAACGCAGCCAGTTATCATCGGTACGTTCTTTTTTGAAAGTACGGAAAGCTCTGTTTCTTCGTAACATCGCCATCCTTACTCCACGTGTGATCCATGGTGCAGGGGGACGCTTCAATTTAATTTTGTGTAGAGGAGCATGTACGTCATACAGCTTGAGAACAATATCATTCAGTACTTTTACTTTATCATGTACTGTTGACGCTGCCCAGATCGGCCCCGTATCGATACTAGATGCATCCCTCTTTAACGCATCAAGGTTAATTTTGGCATAGTTACGTAACTCGACAATAACTGGCGTGTGTTTTGGTGGTTTGAGTTTATAAGAGGCGTATAAGATGTCATGCCTTGAGATACCAGGAGCAGATAGCTGCCCATGTAAGTCCACGTAGTCTGGGTTTGAAGTTATGATATGGTCTATCCAGGTGTCTTCTACATCGATGTTACAATGAGTTGCTGTTAATGGAAGTATAGTGAGATTGACCGACTCAATAATGAAGCGAAATTTAAGAGAGCGGGGCGAACCCTTCAATAAATCGGTATTAAAATCCCCCATAATTATGTAGTGTGCATACTCGGATCCAATATTGTGAAGAGCAGACTCTAATGTAGTAAAATAGTCAACAGACGGAGGACAATACACAGCTCCTAAAACAACCTTAATACCCTTAACATTGAGTTCTAGAAACAGGAACTCGGCTGACGCGGAGTAGTTAGAGGGAGACGCAAGGATAATTTTGTACGGAATGGAAGCCCGCAAATAAACGGCTACTCCACCTCCACCTTTACCTATTCTATCATTACGTATTAGAATAAAATTATGCAGGGGGTATAAGGATGAGTGCAAAGAAGGTTTGAGCCAACTTTCTGATATTAAAATTGTATGTAAATAATCCGTAGGCATTGCACTTTCAAACTCTGCAAAATGTCTAGGGAGACTCTGCGCATTAACATGACAAATATTTAAATTACTTTTACAGGCACCAAAGATACCGGTGAGCTGGTCTTTTAATCTAAACATACCATCATCGTTACTAGATTCAATTATTGTTACCTAAACAAAAAAAATGAAACAAATATACGTAGCTTGCTACTAAATATTATTAAGCTATATAAAATAGTTATAAAAGAAGAAGGAACATACTATGTTTGAAACTGAACTAAACGTATATTGCAAAACTATGACTGCAGGCCAAAAAGTAGGATGCCATAGCAGCTAATTGACAATGCTAGTGACGTGAACAAGTAATGACAGATACGTCATACATGAAAGATAAACACTATATGACAATAACTCTGTTTTAGTTAAAAATTAAATAGACGTACCTTACATTATTTAATGGAGAAAATATAAGTGGGTAATTTATAAAAGTGAGACAAACATACGCAAAGTATTGCTAAGGGACGTATAGTAAATATTATACTCGGATACACTGGATGATGTCGGCCTCAGGAGTACAACTGCTATTTCTTCGAGACCACACGTCTTGTCCTTTTCGTATCATCGGCGTTCGTGAGAAGTTGTTTGCGCCGGGTCTCGTGCTGCAAGTTCGACCCAGTTCCCTCTGACATTACTCCACTGCTGCCTGAAGATACTGCCATATCTGAAGCGTCAACGGCGGCATGTGTGGGAAACTTCGCAACCAGCCTATCCAACTCTTCGTCTGTAATAATCTTATGGCGGCCGGCATTTGGAATTTTAATGTTTATTACACCATCAAGCGTCCAAACACTTCGCATCCCAAACAAGCGTCTAGCCTGCTTATACACAGCTTGCCGAGGTTTTGTGAGAAACTCAGCAATACTAATTGAAGAGCCCTTCAACCGAGTCTTGGCCTTCCACACCTCAGTTTTTGTCTTGTAATCGTGAAAGTCTACGAGTACTGGCCGAACCTGTTTGTCTGTGGGTGCTCCGAGCCGATGACGTCGTTTGATTGAAGAAGCCGACACATGAGGGAGTTTTAAATGAACTTGGATGACATCTAACACATCTTGCTCAACATTTGATTCTGGCTTCTCCTCGATTCCACTGACCAGTATAATTTTCTGCCGCTGCCGCATATCCATTTGGTCAATAACTTTAGAGCACTCACTGACCTGATGTCTCAGAACCTCAAACATATTAGTGACAACCTCCTTAAAGGCTCTAAAGTCATCATACAACTGCGACAAAATTGGATTGCTATTATGGGAGCTCACAGCCAATAGTCGAGATTCAAAGTCCACTAGTCGTTTTGACTAGCTTTGCTCCATCTCCCTCTGCTTGTTCTCCACAGATGTAATTGTAGCCATAATAATGCAGTGCAGTGCAGTTAATGTGTCTAAGTAGTTTTGAAAGGTTGAAGTTAAATGTGGATTATAGGTGGTGCAGGTAAATGCTCAACTACAAGCTACATGTAAGTGAAAATAATTATAAGCATAGATAAATATGCTCCTTAATTGTATTTTTAGATAAATTCTGGATTAAATTTTTCACTTTTACTATTTAAAATGTAAATAAATAACTGGATATTCAAAACAGCTGTTTGTTATTTTGCACCTACCCACCAAAAAAAATCTGGTTCAATAAATAAATGTACCTGCACCAAGATTATAAATATTGGTGCAGGTACATTTATTTATTGAACCAGAAAAAATATATATATCTCATTTTTATGATGATATAGGAAAGTAGATATTATAGTAATATGAACGAAATATTACAAAAAATCATCATAACAAAATTTGTTAACTAATATTAACTAATTATCGTACAAAGTAATGAAATATTATGTGACCTCTTTAAATGTTAACAATTTTAACTGCATATTATGATAAACCATAAGGTACATTATACCATCCATAACGCTATAATATGTGCCTCCATAAATTCAAACGTGGAGCTACAATCTCCGCACAAGACACGCTCATCAATCACAAGCATCTCCTCACATTACACGTGTACTGTGTAACACGACAGGTGCTTTACTTCAGTTGAAGGTAACCTTCAAATATTATTTATGTACCATTTTTACCATCTTAGAATTATGTTAGCAATAGATGATAGTTAGCAAAGATTTTACTCTCATGGTAATCTTATGAAAATCGTTAAAATTTGTGTAAACTAGCCAAAAATACGTTATAATTTAGAACTTACTTTATTTTTTAAGTTAATTATTAATAATAGAAATCACGGGTAATAAATAATAAATGAAATGTGACAAAAATACACAATAAGAAAATCAGTTGATTTAATTCAGATGTGACTATGCAATATTATTTAACCCCCTACAAAGCTTACGTAACCAACTGCACATTATCAAAAAGATGAAGGTGTAATATAAACATGAGCTAAAATGTGCGTTTCCATCAATTTAAACTTGGAGCCACAATCTCCGCATAAGACGCGCTCATCAATCACAAGTATCTCCTCACATTACACGTATTCTGTGAGGAGCATCTCCTCACATTACACGTGTACTGTGAGGAGATGCTTGTGACGCGACAGGTGCGTTCATTTTAAAAGCTTAACTGTAAGGAAAACTTCAGTGTAAATAACATTAATGTCACTGCCAATGCTTACAATGTATAAAATAATGTATTCCTTTACACCCAAAGATCCAAAAAAAATTGCAAGGGTTGTTCATCCTCTATTTCGACGTCCATAGAAATTTTGTAGGAATAATAGTTTGCGAAATTTAAAGGGATCCGCTTCGTGATAATTAAAAAAAACGTCGTTTGATATTAAAATTATAAAGTAAACACAACATATTGAAAACAATAAATAACAAAAACACAGACTTAAGTCAGTTTCATATACGAGTATTATACTATTCATTTACGCAGCGTGCACGGCGTATCAGCGTAAGAGTGCGGTAATTATAGAATTCCTCAATTTTTTTTTTGTTATTAACTTTTAATAGTAATAATCATTATCATTATTCAATAATATAATTAAATTTTATAGAATTAATAAATATCCAGTACTTAAATTTTATTAATCTCAAGATGGAAGGAAAATTCTCGGTTGTGTCAAAGAATATTTCCGCACAATGTCTGACAATTGCTAGCAAGGATTATAAACTCATTTCGCGTTCGATAAGTGTTCCCGATGCAATGGAAAATAAAATCTCATTCGCTGCGTAATCTCCTGAGAAGCAGCTGTGAAGCGAAGCAGTAATTACTTGTAGTAGAAAAGGCTTATATTTTTTATGTTGTTTGAGCGGGAAATGAGCATGCGGCCAACAAGATGATAAGTACGTAGCTACTGCCTATGACTTCTTTGATGAACGTTTACCAAGTGGTAGAACGTTTAGTTCGACCGGGGAGGTACCACCGCCACCCTCATAATCCTCCGTGAAGCGATTGTTGTGTTTCGGTTTGAAAAGGCGTAGTTGCCGATTATACTTATACACAAAGCGAAAATCTTAGTCCTCAGGAGTAGCAACGCATTTGTGATCAAACTTAGGTATGATTTAATCGTATTTAGCGATGATTACTGATGATCATAAGCGGCAGAACTCGTTTAGTTCTACCGAGGAGGTACCACCGCCACCCTCCGAGGAGGCGTTGTTGCCAGCTGCAATTATATACAAGGCGAAAATCTTAGTCCTCAGGGGTAGCAATGCATTTATGATCAAACTAGGTATAGGTTTAATCGTATTTGGCGATGATTCCTGATGTTCATGAGCGGCAGTAACCATCAGCTGGACTGCATGCTCGTTTGCTACCTTTATACCATAAAAAATAAAAAAAATGTCTTGTATCTTTCTAATTCCCAGATACTAACAAAATATAATGAACTGCTCTTCCAACCTCTTCCAGTACGTTATTAAATTTTAACTCAATCGAGAAGCTCGCTGTCGAGTGATTTGAGTTAACAACAAAGGGAATAAGAGTTTATTATAAAAATATTTGAACCGATTTGTTATCTGGAGTGTCTGGACCGTATGCGAACAGAGTTGTAGAGTTTAGACGAGATAGAGGCGGCAGTTTTGGAACGAAGTTCCTTATCGCGCGTTGCGAAGAAGGCTAGATGGAAAAAAAACAGACGAAAAGTTGTCACGACACTTTTTGCTATAGTGTAGTTAGACGCGCGACGTGCGCATGTTTCTCTGTTATAAGTTTATATTACATTATATTTGTTAATAATAAAAAAATAATTTATAACTTAAAAGAAATAAAAATAATTTATTACAATTCTTTCATTAATCGAAAGGAAATCCGTTTTATCCGGGTGTCCCTTGACACCTCTCAATTAATTTATCTTTAAAAAGAACACGCGGACACTTGACATGACAAATGCATAAACTAACTTTACCAGGTGGTAGAACTCGTTTAGTTCTACCGGGGAGGTACCACCGCCACCCTCATAAACCTCTGTGAGATAATTGTGTTTCGGTTTGGAGAGGTGTGGTTGCCGGTTATACTTATACACAAGGCGAACATCTTAGTCCTCAGGGGTAGCAACAAAGGGAATAAGAGTTTGTTATAAAAATATTTGAACCGATTTGTTATCTGGAGTGTGCGGACCGTATGCGAACAGAGTTGTAGAGTTTAGACGAGATAGAGGCGGCAGTTTTTATCATGATGCACTTGACATGAGTAATGCATAAACAAAACTTTACCAGGTAGAACTCGTTTAGTTCTACCGGGGAGGTATTACCGCCACCCTCATAATCCTCCGACGAAGCATGGTTGCCGGCTGCACTTATACACGACGCGAACATCTTACACGTCAGGGGTAGGAACGCATCTGTGACCAAATTTAGGTATGATTTAATTGTGCTTAGGGATGATTATTGATGTCCATATACGGCTGTAACCACTTCCCATCAGATGAACTCCATGCTTGTTTGTTATCTTTATACGATAAAAGCAAGTCGTCGCTTTTGTATTGTAAGCGGTGACATCTACCAATGGGCATCTGTAATCAAACTTACAAGAGGATTAAAGTCTTATCTGAGGTCGGCCACAAATGCATGGCCGCTACTGAGGATTAAGGTGTTAATCTCGTTGGTTAGCTCGGTTAGTCACCACATCTCTCTAACTGGAATACACAATGACTTTATAGGAGATTATCCTCTACATGAAGAACAAGAATACTGATATATGTACCTACTGTCACCGATAATGAAAATGATTAGGATTTATTGATACAGAAAGTGGAAAAATAACCTTCAACCATTCTGAGACTATAGAATCGAGAAAATATTAATGTGAAATTTAATAGTAAGATTCACGAAGCATAAAAATTAGCGTTAGTTAGTTAGCGTCGCTGCGACCAAAAACTAAAATAATCTTTGGCTATTTATGGTCTATAAGAGAAACATGCGTTGCTGTATTGAGGACTAAGATGTTATCCTCGTGGAAATATTTGTGGCAGACGTCTTGTCTGCCACAAATATTTTCGAAATATTTCGAGGTCCTCGACTCACGAGGGTCAAGATTACGAATTCCAGATACCTGATATTTTTGGAGTAATATGAAAAAATAATTTAAAAACAAAATTTCAGATAATATACAACGCCATTTCTAAATATCACAAGTCTGTAACAGAACTGAGAGAGTACAGACTGCCGGTAATTGATCGATAGTGCGATTAGTTCCTCGCAGAGTACACGCGAGGGCATCTACTCTTTCCTGCACCAATGCACCACTTTATACGAAGAATCTGGATTTATATTTGTAGTAAAGAAGCAGAGAACAAGCTGGCAATCCGCTTTATAGTAAACGGCGAGTACCGCTGGGAATTGCTAACGGTAAAGTAGACTAAAGTAAAGTAAAACTCACGTGAGTTTGGTACATAACATGTGTTTTTATCGTATAGAGGTAGCAGACGTGCGTACAATGCACTTAATGGTTATTGGTCCTACCACTTATGATTGAACGAATCCAATTATGATTGAATCGTTCCTATGGTTACCCTTAGACGGTTCAAGGAGTTGCATTGTTACCCCTGAGGGCTAAGATATTCGCCACGTGTTGTCGGTAACCACGCTTGTCTAAACTGAAAAATAAATATTGCTTCACGTGTGATTGTGAAGATGGTGGTAATCGATCGATCTATTCGAGGTCTGAGTTACAAGAGCTTTGAGCACCTGAAATAGCTACACCATGTAAAAAGAAATCTATGAGTGTGAATGTAGCTAATCCTCTACACCGTTGTCTCACAGTCCAATACAAGAGTGAATGAGTAAAAAAAATACTTCGACAAGTGCTGTTACGATGGTCATTGTATTGACTTGGTATGGTACAAAGTTATCACCAAATGTTGTTACATAATACACCAGAGCAGAGCTTCTACTTCAATGGTCTGAGGACTACCAGAAATCCGTGACAGCAACCACGAAATTATCATACATTAACAAGTAAATGATAAAAATACAGTTTTGAACAAATAATGCATATTAATGTGTATCTTTTAAATTTTAGATATTATAAACATCTTTCTTTTACACAATTATTAAATATTAATTTAAGAAAAGCTAAACATAATGGTGGTTCACGGCCCAACAAAAATTTTGACTAATGGAGGGACTATTTGGCAAAATTTTTCACTACCGATAATGAAGAACTTTTCTATTATATACAGCGATGATAACATCCTCTGTACTAGACTGTAGCATTAAACTTATAGATTATGGGCATTACTTTCGAAGATCTGATCTGACTGTTTCCGTGATTCAAAGGATTAACTAGTTCTAGGAACTTGTTATCTATACATATAATAAAGCTAAAGAGTGTCGAAAGTCTGTTCATGGAAGATATTCGAAAAAAAGTTGGATTGCGATACTTAGAATCGATAACAGAACACGTTTTAACAGTGTTTAGAATTTTTGTCTGTTTGTCTGTTTATCTGTTTGTCTGTTTATTTGATCGCGCATCACGTAAAAATGGCTTAACGGATTTTGATGCTAACTTGACTAAACTGTTGAGAAGACCCCCGGCCATCTTTTAGGCCATAAAATTCAATCCCTAAATGGAAGGGTAGCGGACGAAGCCGCGGCACAGCTAGTAATTTATACAAGTGAACTTTTATCACCAACTTCTCAAAGTTCGGAACTATTACCGCTGCCACGTACTAGAGTTTACATTATATACATTAGTAGGTGGTACAACTCAAGTATTTTAACCAGGGAAGTACTACCGGCCCCCTATCAATCCTCCTTGAAGCAATTTACTGTGTTACGGTTTGGAGAGGTGTGGTAAGTGTTTACTACCGCCCATGGACATTAGTAATCATCTCGAGTATGATTAAATCGTATTCGTTGACAGATGCGTTGCTTCCCTCGAGGACTAAAATGTACGAGTACATTAATATCATTTATTAATTATTATTATAATGCTAATAAACAATTTATTTAAAGAACAAAATTAAAATAAAGAAAACGATGTTGTCAATTAAAAGTTTAAAGCTGAGAAGAATGGCAACTTCTTCGAAGACGTGATGCCAGTGTTTCCGTAACTCGAAGGATTAACAAGTTACTCTAAAAACTTATAATAACTTATACAAGTGAAATTTCAACAACGCCAACTTTTCGAATTTCTACTTTTAAGCTGAATTACCAGGTTCGAATTATTAGGCTTCCGTACCCAAAAAATATAAACTAGACCCTATTACCAACATTCCGCTGTCCGTTCATCTATTTGTCCGTATGTCCGTGTGTCTGTCTGTCTGTCACCAGAAATAACAAATTTCAATTACAGTATCTAAATAGGCTCCCCTTTTTAAGTGAATGTGTTGTTTCTTAATATTGAAAAATGTGTCATCTTTATTTGTAGTTACATCAGTCTGATTAGTCAATTGTTGTAATGTAAAAATAAAATTTGTTACATTATAGATTTAAAAATTTTACATTAAACTAAAAGTTTTAAGCTCCGAAATAAATTACCAGGTTCGAATAATTAGGGTTCCGTACGGAAAAAATAAAAACGTGACCCTATTACTCCTAGAGACTCCGTCTGATGTCAAAAGATTGAAGGACATGAAGCGAAAGATAACACCTACTCTCGAAAACCTAGTCTCAGAATTTCGGTAATTCTATGGATTAACAAATTTCACTAGGATTAACAAGTTTCACACATATAATAACTTACACAAGTGAAATTTTAACATCGCCAAAGTTCAGAACTGTTACTAACCGCTGGCACGTCTTGTTAGGAGCTGTGTCCGCAATTAACTAATTAAAATCATAATAATTCTAACTTGCTAATGTGATTGATTATTATTATCTTTACTTTACTTACGTCGTACTTACCGAAATCACATCAAAAGTTTTAGATCGGTTTAGTACTTTATGAGATTAGCGTAGACTTGTTAGTCACAATGTTTTGTGAGACAAGAATTTTATATATTGCTAGCTGTCCCGGCAAACGTTGTTCTGCCATAAAAATACAGATACAAACATAAAATGTATACAAATTTTCATTAAAATCAGTCGAGCCGTTTCAGAAGAGTTTGGTAACAGACATCGCGACACGAGAATTTTATACAATATTAAAAGATACGAAAATATAAAAACTAGCTGTGCTCGCCGCTCCGCCCGCTGCCCCGGAGTGGCTACTCTTCCTTTTAGAGGTTGAATTTTATGGCCTAAAACCTGGCCGGGGTTCTTCTCGACGGATTAGTCAAGTTTGCATCAAAATCCATTAAGCCACGTGATACGCGGTCAAATAAACAGACAAATAGATAAACAGATAAACAGACAAACAGAAACAAAAATTTTAAAAACTGTTGTAACGTGTTCTATTACACTTCAAGTATCCCCAGACAACTATTTTTCGGATATCCTCCATGTACACACTTTTGACCCTTTTTAGCTTTATTATATTTATATATAGATAGATAGATTAACCGAACGTCATAGAACAATATTACTTAAATCGTTAGTTGATACTTGATTGATTGAACTCGTGTAGCTTAACCGGGTACGTACCACCGCCACCTTCATAAGTCACCGTTAAGCGATTGTTGTGTTTCGTTTTGGAGAGGGAAGTGTTCCCGAACTCAAGTAAGATTAAATCGCATTTGAGATTGTTGTGATCAATTTCTATGGGTAGCAGTTAGGTGGACTACATGCTTCCTGGTTACCTTTATACAAAAATCAGCCTTCAGCGCCTCCCAGACTAAAATAGACAAGTAGAAAAAAATTTTTGGCCGAAACGTCCTTACATAATAAAAAAGTTTACTTTCTTGAACAAACCAAGACATTATTCAAAAAACTGTAACATGGTTTCAACCAACAAATAAATGTTTAATGCGTCTCAAGAAATATCACGTAGGACCCCGAATAGGTGGAAAAGCCTTTGTTGTTCCCCTTTCTGGACATAAATAAGAATTTTAGCGTTGGAATCCGTTACACTATCACATAAGGAGGGATTTATCGCGCCTCCTTGATTACGATTTACGTAGGGGCGTAGGGTATAAGCTGAAAGCGATTTTTTTGGATTATAAATAAAATATAAATTATAGTTTTTTATCGTATAAAGGTAGCAAACGATGATGCAGTCCACCTGATGGTAAGTGGTCACTGCCGCCAATGGACATTGTTAATCGATCGTTACTACGATTTAATCGTACCTGAGGTTGACCACAGATGCGTTGACCCCTGATGACTATGAGGACTAGAATGTTTATCTTGTGTGTAAGTATAGCCGGCAATCAAGGTTCTCCAAACCAGAACACAAGAATTGCTTCACGGTGTTTTATGAGGATGGCGTATACACCTCCTCGGTCGTACTGCGTGAGTTTTATCACCTGTTAAGCATGTATTTAATTTATTTAACACGCGGTGAAAATCGGCTCAACTCATTTCTGTCGCTCAGCAGTTAATCAGTGTTAATAAATAGTTCGATTTTTGCTCAGAAATGTGTGATTGCTATTACAGATAAAAGGCGACTGTATCATTACTCAAGCGTGCCAATGCATGTACGGGATTCAGTGTGATTTCAGTCCGGCGACCTGTACACATGTTGTGGTTTCGACGTTCCGCTGTAGTTCCGTAAAGCATTTGGTTTTACAGCAATGTGACTCCCGGCAATACACAATACTACATTCACTAGGCAATAATTCAGGCGCATTTTAGTCAACATTTTGAGTGACGCGCAAAGCAAGTTTACCCGGTGGTAGAACTTGTTTAGTTCGACCAGGGAGGTACCACCACCATCCTCATAATGCTTTGTGAAGCAATTTTTGTGTTTCGTTTCGAGAGGCCCGGCTGCCGGCTATACTTATTCACGAGGTGAACTTCTTAGGCCTCAGGGGTAGCAACGCATCTGTGATCAAACTTACGTATGATTTAATTGTGCTTGGGAATGATTACTCATGTCCATGAGCGGCAGAGACTACTTACGACCTGGTAGCAAACGAACATGTAGTCCATGTTCGTTTGCTACCGTTATAAGATAAAAAAAGTTTGTTCAGCATTGTAGTTAGTTCTCACGGTCGTGGACAGAGCAGTGGTGTTATTCATGTAATAAAAATTGAACAGAATCGCAACTAATCTTACGCTTCCATCTATTACTCTCTTTTTTCCTTGTCCATTGTGTTGCGTGAATGCGAACGATGACGACTCTCTCACTACATTTCTAAGAAATTAGCAACATAATGCGTAAAAAGGTGCACTCTATCAAGCAACGTCGCGTACTCGTTTTTTTTTCGAATGTGTAGTTGCTGTTAGCCCTAAATGGCCTTTACAGCTTTACCGTATGTTTTGTGGCAAGCCAGCTAAGGGCGCGTACTCTTGTTCGATATAGCAAATGTTTTGATAGCTGTTTCTTAAAGAAGTGTGGTCGGCTACTATTTCTGTGTCGATCACATTTTCATAACGAAATTCAAATTAACAAGGGTATAATTTTATAAATTACCAAATAAATGCATTTTCAGTGGCCTAACAAATAATATTCGTTTCTAAAATAGTAGATCTGTCATCTAAATTGAGTCATCAAACAATATTAAAAGTTTACCTAAACATTAGATAAGAATTACTAGCAAATAATATCAATCATCATCATTATTATATTCCTAACTTATCCTTAAAATATGATTTGTTCCTAAAATAGAAGATCGTATTTTTTGGGGATATATATTATAATAATAGTATTGCAGATTAGTGAAATATTATTCCCAATCAATAATTCAAATCTGTTTACGCAAAACGATTGATCGATATTTAAATAAACCAAACCTTGTCGTTATAATATATGATTAAAACGTATCGTTACTCCGACTATGCTTTCCGCTGCCTCTTATTACAAACACCACACATGAACTTGATAAGGGGGAAGTGGAATGTTTTTATGTGATTCGCGACTCGAATGCGAGGTTCTGGCGAGATTTGGGCACATTTCTCTTGTGCTTAGCGCCGCGAGTACCCGGATTAAATGCTGTTGCATTTTCCTCGGATATTTTCTTTTGGATATAAGGATATACTCGTAGCTTACTTATATAAGGATATAGCTTGCTCAAATCTCTTATTCAAGAACTAGATACTGTCAATGATATTGGATTGCTTTTTTGGTTGTGTAAAAGGTGGTACTACCGCCACCCTCATAATCCTCCGTGAAGGAATTGTTGTGTTTTGGTTTGGAGAAGCGTGGTCGCCGAACATCTTACCGCCGTAACGCATTTGTGATAAAACTTAGATATAATTTAATTGTACTTGGGGATGATCACTAATGTTCAGGGGTGGCAGTGACCACTTATCATCAGGTGGACTGTATGCTCGTTTGCTACCTTAAGACAATATAAATAAAAAGTATAGAACATCTCAGTCCACACGAGCTACGTATCTGTGGTTACGCATCTTTGGTCGACCTCAGGACATCAATTCTATTAGACTTTCACTATGGCTGACAGTAATTTTATGTGCCGCACTGGTTTCGTAGATTATTTTTTTATTTATCGCCTTAAGGTAGCAAACGAGCATGCGTCTATATACGTCTATTTGCGTAATGAGCACCTACGTACGTTTTTGTTTATATAAGTGTTTTCGGCTTTATAATACCGTCTACATACACGAAGACCCAGTTACCCATATTCATAATTCAGGAGGTCAACCCAGTCTGCCCTTTGAGACGTGTTGACATACCGCATAACCTCTTGGAGCTTTTGTTGCGGTAATATTATTTTGAGGTGATGTACTCAGTTGCTTAGTTTTCCTCTTACAATAGGTGTTTGAATGTATGTATCTGGAATGTTATGTACTCCCAATGTCTATTTCTTTGTAAACATCGGTCATAGAATTTTTCTGTAGGTGTTTTCCGTATTTTTCAAGTCAGATAGAATTGACGTCTAAAGAATAAGTATCCAAGTAGGTGGATGGTGTATGAGTATGACTGACGACTAACTTTCTGACCGACACTCAAATTGGCTGTGACCACCTCTAGATGGATTATGCCCTATTTTACATGTTTTTAACCGACTTCAAAAAGAAGAGGTTATCAATTCGTACTGTATGTTTTTTTTTTTTGTATGTTTGTTACCCGATTACTCCGTCATTTATGAACGGTTTTTGATGATTCTTTTTTTGTTAGGTAGGTCTTGTTTCAGGGGTGGTCCCATTTTTTTTTCATAATTATTTGACCTT
>DWNR01001732.1:0-14397 GCA_018250455.1 Polygonus leo | reverse complement strand
CATAGGCATTTAGTAAAAAGCAGTTATTTTTATATTACAAACAGACACTCCAATTTTATTTATTTGTATAGATAACTATATAATATAAAATTATAATATTTCTTCAAAAAGAACTTACTTCATAAGTCTTATATAATAATATAATATAACAAGTACAAAGATGCATAAGTTTCGATTTCATTCGGTAGACTAGCTTCTGATCTGATATCATCTCAATCAAACATACAAACTTTCTCCATCCGTGACTTAAACTTAAGGTCAACTAAACCCGTGCCTTACCTTCGATCGCGGTATTTTTGAAGCATCGTTAGACGAAGGGAGCAAAGATTGATATTAAGAAGCAGTGTTGTCTCAAAATTGATTATTTATCGATAGTTTCTGTAATGTAGAGAGTCCCATAGCATCGCCCATCCATAACCTGAAGCCGAACATTCGAATATTGAGGTCCTTTTTAGGTTTTTAGCCCTAAAAAGCTCTTTAGGGAGATCATATAAAAGAACCCATATAAAGGTCAGGAGAAAAAAAAAGTATCGATAGTCTATCGAGGGACCTAATCGCTTATAATATTAATAGATCAATTCACAGACTGTCGGCCGATAGTATCAATATTATCGATACTATCAATATTATCGATACTATCAATATTATTGCGATACTTAGCAGTTGCTTTTGTTATTATCTATACACAATAGGTACTACCGATATACTGATGTCATACGATACTATAGATTTTATCGATACTCTTGATAAATGCAATCGATAATATAGGTGATTCAAGGTAACCACTATCGATTAATCGATATTCGAATATTCGGCAACACTTAAAAAGTTTCGGCCAATGAAGCATATAAGACAAATTACGATGATCAGACGACATGGCATCACGCAGGTTGATAGATGGTGCGCTATCTAGAAACAATGGGTGTTGTATCGGCAGGCATCATGGGGTAATTAATAGATTACAAGCACCATCCATCAACCGTCGAACCGTGTATGAGTAATGTTGACGTATGACGCTTCGGTACTAGTAATTTTACGTCGCCAAAACCATTAATAACAAACCGTTAGATACTTTACAACCAGCGCTAATTGCCTCTCATGTAATACTTGTTTTGTTAATTTTGCTGTTAAATCTTATTATTGCTCAACATCACCATTAGTTAAGGCAATAATACCTAATAATTCACGTTTAAAGCTTTCATTGATATTGTGAAATATTGATCCGTTACTGTCCCACGATCTCTCTTACTATACGTGTATGTGCAATAAAATAAACGGTATGTGTGGATAAGAATGCCTTTCACACTTTTGATAAAATTATAGAAACGTTCTGTAGATTGTCCAAGGCACGTAGTTTTTTGTGGTAAATATAGGAACAAAAAATTAATCCGCGATATTTATCACCTGATAAGTAACTTACTAAAATTCTAGCTAGAGTACTAGAGTACAATGATTCATTTACTATTAAGGCACGTGCCAACCAATTTAGTATTACATGACTGAAGCATCAGTTGTAGCTAGAGTTAGAACCCAGTCCATCACAGTGAGAAGCCGAAGCTTAACATGTATTTTTTTGTAAAGTTGTAGCTAATGAGTATGATAAGCAGACACTGCCACACATGATATCTGTGGTGAACTATATCGAATAGGGCTCTACATGGAGACTCAGGCAGCAAATCGAGGAAAAAATCCACCTTCCCCCTTCCGGACTTACTGCTTTTGTAGCAAATACGTTATCTTATAGGTGGATTATTTCCTTGCTCAATGTTGGCGGGAGCCAACTCGCACAACTCTGGTGGATTCAGTTATCATTAGTGTTATAGTTTCATAGGAATGTGTTAATAGGAATATTAAGTTGTTGATTTTTACTAGTAATTATTCTATTAGTTAGAGTACATTAAGGTACGTAGGTAGGTTAGGTAAGTGCACACTTATCACATAGCCAACCATCCTAGACCTCCCTTGCGGAACCATGACACAAATTTTAGTCATCATAGCAGAAATAAATTACCGTGTTCTAACATATAAGGCAAAAATCTTAGTACAGTTATTGGATTTAAAGAAGGCACCTTCAAGTAACTTGGCTAGCAGCTTTTTCTGATTAGACCTGTAGTTCCACGCCATAAAAGTTTTATGCCCGTATAGGATACAGAATTTTCGATTTGCATTTCTAGCAAAAACTGAACATGCAATAACTTAGCGTACAACCTTGCAACGTCAACATAACATAAAATATTTTATACTCTGTCCTGTCCGCGGCTTTGGTATCACTCACCTATTTCGAATTTTAAATAAGATTTTATCCTTCTAATTTTTTTTTAAATAAAATGTACTAATGTTCTTTGCCCTATGTCCTTGTATATCTTTATCTAAAATCCATGACGATCGGTGGAGAGTTTAAGACGATTTTATATTCGCATTTATAATGTCAATTAGGATAAGCATCAGCTATTACTGTGTCATTTCGTTTATATTACAAGAATAGACTGCATGCTTATGTAATGTATGTGTGATACATGTAATCGTATTCGTATTATCATTAGCTAGCAATATAATTCTATATAGCTATCTTCAAAACCTCGAATAACATACGGTATTACATAAAAAATAGCCGCGCACTTAAATATGACATGTCATCAATTCATCGGCACTTTAAGAAAAAACTTACCGAAAGCGTACCGAAATAAAACCACAAGGAAAAAACACGTATCATTTATCATTTATTGATGTTTCTGACAAACCATTATGTCAGAGATATGCTCAAATTGAAATATTCTGTATAGGCTCGATTATCTTTAGCGTCGAGTTAATACAAAATTTATGTTCGGGGGATAAACATAGTGTATGAAGATGCGTATCTTTTCGAATAAGGCATGTAACGTGACCCAAATGTTGTAGATTTTGCTGTTGAGTTTTCGGAAACAGAAGACGTGATGCCAAAATTACCACTTTAAGTAACGGCGTACCGCAAAGAATTATGATCGACCTATAAATCTGCGACATACATATTTTGTGACACAGATACCTACATAACAAGGTTATGGGTTTGTGGTACAGGGGGATACCTAATAATGGTAAATAATAAGTATAGAATTAAGTAATATGTACGAAACGTTCCCAGAAGATAGAACTCGTTTAGATGTAGTTCGATGTACAACGATCACCCTCATAATCCTCTGTGACGCAATTTTTATGTTTTGGTTTGGAAAGGCGTGGTTGCCGGCTTTAATAACGTACGCGGCGAACATCTATGTCCTCAGGGGTGGTAACGCACCTTTGATCCACTTCAGGACTATTCAGTATTCAAAATGCCCATGGGCAACCGTGACCGTTTACCATCACAAGGAATGCATACTCGTTTGTTATATGACAAAAAAGCAAAACGAAATCTTTTGTTATTCTTAAGCTACAACGTTACAAATTTAAAGTTTTTTACTTTGTCATTAACTTTATTTTACGACCGATATTTAAGTACCTGGTTGACCCAATGATCATATGGTATGACAAGTAAAGGATTATGGTACAATTATCGGCAAAACAGATATCTGAGTGATTAATTTAGAGCAATACTCTTTATGTTCGATCATGGGGCTCATATTATGTGGACAACCTTGCGTGGGGCGACGAGTATGAGAAAAAATGGTAAAAAAATAACGTAGTTATAATAAATTGATGAAAGCATAAAGCTTTAACAGTTCCTTTACTTACCACCAGCCGTCTTCAAATTAATGGGTCCCAGGCTATATTATAGACCGCGTATTAAGCATTTCACAAGTCTATGAGGATATTATGAAGAACTCTAAAACAGTTTCAAGAAATTTTCTTTATAAACATCGGACAGACGTACGATTCAAACGTTAGACTTATGCTTTGTTATCAATACTAAACAAATTTGAGGTCAAATAATACGATGTTAGCCACAGATGTGAGCTCTTGATGAAATTGGAAGGTCCAAGAACACGAACTTATGCCATGTTTAACATTTAACCCAACAATGCATATCCGTTGAATCTAAACCAGGCTTATCTCGCAGAGCAGCTCTGCGTTAGTGAATAAAATACTTGGTTTATAAACGGCTTCCAGAAACTAACTGCAATCGTCTTTCCGTAAAATAACAGTATTAGGATACTACAGAAACCATGCATTAATCATTTCGAGTACGAGCTGCTTTGATAAAACCATTGGATCAGGTAAAGTGGGTTACAGTGGGACGTGACTATTTATTTACTTACACGAGCGGGATCCAAGAACAGATTTCAGACTTACGGTCATCTAAATGATGAATTTGGCTATCTGTTCTAGGTATCGGTTCTTAGTATTTAGATGCTCGACTATGGCTCCTGTATGCAGAACAGGGATAGATAAGAGAAAATTAAGCCGGTAACGATAAGATAAGTAATATACATCTGATATTGGAATTACATAATAATGTAATGCAACCTAAATACTTACGTGAAAGTACTAAAAATATTTTTAAAACATTTAAGTAACATTTAGAATATTATTAAATGTATAAACTGCTGACTCAGGTTCACATTTTGTTAACTTATCGTAGATTGAGTAATTTTACCCGGAGTTATTGTCGGAGAATCTTCGTATAGTTTCAAAGGGATTTAAGGCTTGATCAATTCTCAATATGGTACTACCCAAAATATAGCACTGGTATTAAGCATAAATGCATCATGCTTACCTTAAACAACTTTGAGACTACAAATAAAATTGAAATCGGAAAACCAGCCCTTAGTTTTCGAACTACAAATCTTTGTAGTTAAGCAGGACCTTCGAAACGGAGTAGAACCGCAAATTTATACAATCCAGCTACAATGTAAGCATGTATTACGCTCCAGGTAGAAGTTGCTGTACGTAAACCGATTGGACAGAGTTATGAAAGTCGAACTTGGCCTAGCAAGTAGCGATAAACATTGAACGATGTTACTCGGCCATGGATCGGTGACAGGCAGGCGCCACTCCCTAAAGAGTTACCAGACAGGATCTACTTTAACAATTTCGCGTCCGTAGAACAAGTAATGAATTGCAAACGCATGCAAAGTTGGTACGGATTTGCAATGAAATAAGAGTTGCTTTGTATTTAGACTCAACTTTATAAAAAGGTTTTGGTTCTACACATAGTAATCATACATCACAAAGACACTTTTAGGTAGATTTCAATGGTAGATTTCATGAATTAATTTCAGCAGTTGCCTTTGCCATTTCTATTTATGTTTTATACCAGTATGTAATTTGCAATATTTTTGCCAGTCTCTCAATTTCGTCACAAAAATATTTCATGAGAAAGTTCATGCATATTTTTATAGATCATTTAATTATCTGAGATCATGATTACGTTATCAATTAAACGTAGCTTATTATCAGTGGGCACTGATATTTTTGAAACGTCATCAGAATAACGATTCATTAGTATCGAACCGCAATGCAATGTCGTCATCGGTTGACGAAACGAATCTGTGCTTGATTGCGAATTTCGTAAGGAATGCCGATGGAACTTTAAAAATCTGTGTAGACAACTGACTACCGGTCAGTCAGGCATCAGCGGAACAATTAGGGCGGCGCAATTACAGGCGATGGCGGCATTGGCGATTTCCCGCAAAACGCGAAACGCGGCGGTTGACGCGACGCCTGGCGCCAACCAGTTGTGTAACTAACAGTGAGTACGCTATTAATAAACGCAGGATATGTCTATAATCTTAGCCCTCATTATATTTTTTTTTTCGTATAAGGGTAGCAAATGAGTAAAAAGCCCACATGATGGTATGTGGTGACTGCCACCCATGAAAATTAGTAATCATCCGTGAGTACGATTGAATCGTACCTGAGGTTGACCACAGATGCAATGCTGCCCTTGAGGACTAAGATGCTTAATTCATATTAGGGCTGCTCGTCATACAACAGGCAACCACGATCGAAATCAACTCTCAAAACTCACGATAAATTTATTCACGGAGGATTAGAAGAGGAATACATACAATACGGAGGAGAAATATATTCTCATTATAATTTATGTGAGGGAAATTTAGAAAATGAAAACTGTTTAAGTAGGGCAATTAAGAGTTAATTAAAAGTAAAGTAGCATTTTTCCAGTGAAACGCAGGATGTTATGTCGCGTGACGACAAGTTGCTGTGCCATTTTTAGTAATTACTTTTACACCACAATTAATTACTAACTCTTGCTAATTAATTAAAAGTATTAACTTGTTCTTACTGCAGTTACTCTCATACTACTCAGGAATATAAACCAGTTAGTATTCCTATTAGCATCTAGTACAAACATACAAGGTCTCCTTTGTATGATCTTATTCGAGACTCGTCACAGATTTCATGACTTGCTGAAGCGTTCCTCATCGTAAGATTGACTGCTTTGTCACTAATATTTTGACTCCATCATTCCCAAAAATGTTTCTTCTAATTTCTTGATATTACTGTGTTTGCTATAATAACGTTGCTAAATGGAAATAAGCTCACACAAATATTTAGTGATATTTTATTGGTATTTTTTTGTAATGATTGTTGTCTGTCTTAAGAGTTTTAGAATTTGCTTAATTGATTATAGTTACTTCGTTTTTTATAGACATCAAGTACGAAAGTAAAACACTACAGTTGTTAATACAAAAATATTAGTTCAGATTATCCGACAATTGTTAAATGATTGGTCACTTTACATAAGTTAAAGCCTTAAACACATTAACGCCGAGGCCGTCGCTCTACACACATATAGATATTTCGCGAATCTGAATAGTTACGTGCTTTCGTTATGAGTGACGTGAGTACCACTCACTTCCTTGACACTGGTGATGACATATTTTTATACTAAAGTGCATTAAAAGCCGAGGCCAGATAATTACTTGACTGTTGCAGTTTAACATGGAAAACGTCTAGTTATCGAACAAAATGTTATTGTTTATTGATACATATACGCGCACACAAATGCACATATTTATCGTATTTATTTTATACTAACTAAATTAAAAAAAAAAAAAAACTTATTGGACGCACAGTAAACTAGGAAAACTGACTCGAGGCAGCAAGTATGCCATATAAATCAAAATATAAATGTCGTTAAAATAGGGGCTGATGGTAAAATGAAGAAAATGTAGGGTCGTATGAATTGTTTAATGGCACATCATTCAAAAAATCCTACCTAGTGTACATATCAAATTTTATTGGGAGGTTAAGTCGTTTCGAAGGAGTATGGCAACTAACACTATAACACGATTTTTTATACATATAAAGATATTTTATGTCGCAAATTATAACTGTTACATTTATAGATATTTTCTCAAATGTTTTTATGCGTAATAAAGTTGCTATCTACAACATAAAATGTAAACACCGATCACGAACTGGTACCGAATCCTTACATCCGAGTGTAAACGAACTCATGAAAGTATGATGCGGTATAAAAATTTACGTATATTGATAACATTAAATAAGAATTTGTAAAACCACAGTGAGTCAAACCATGTCATATTTTATGTTTTCAAATCAAACCAATGCCATTATCCGGTATTATATAACATTAAAACCAAGCATGGGCTTAATTTTTTTCTTCTTTACTCACGACAGACATTATCTTGAGGACCATGAAAAAAGAGAAGCCTCGACAAATTTATACCAATGTTAAAAGCGAAGCATACCGAAATTAGAGTAGTCTAGTGTTGATGCCGCGCAGAAAAAAAATATTATTGCTAGATAGGAAAAAAAACCGTTTAAAAAGAGGTGCTACTATAACAATACGAGTTTGTCTCTTACACTGAGATAAGTTAAGGATTAACAATAAATTGTACATTTGTGATGAATCGCACGTCGCAATTATGCAATTCAATAGAGATGCATGCATATTTATTACAAATAAAGGTGATATCATCTTACCTCACTTCCTTATAATTATAATAACAAACATTTTTCGCAATTTCCTCCTCATAAATATATTTTACTGTGTTGTTCCACAACTTACGTAATAATCGTGACGATGTTTAATGCAAAGCTTTTATCTGAAGATTGCATTAAAATAAACATCCATTAGGCCGCAGGACCTTTCTATCTAACATGTTAACAAGATCGATTTAATTTCTTGTGTTTGTGCAATTAATCAAAACATATCTACAAGTGTATTGGGAGTGCGTCTAACTATGTATTTACTGGGCTGTAAATAAATTTACAATTTAGATTCGAGAAGTTATGTAATAATATTATTAGTACAAACTGAGGTAAGTACTATAATAGTTGGTAATAATCTAGATATAAGTTTTCTGTTTATTTGTATTTTAATAGCAAGCTTCTTTAGTTCATTTAAATATCTTACATTTAGGGCGGGTTGTTTCAAACTGAAGGTTAACGTAATATACGTGCGTCAAAAAATAACGATTACGCTAACCCATTGGTTGACGTTACTTTATATTAAGACAAGGGAGACATTTTGTGAAACAACGCTTTTTATATTTTGACGATAGTTACAGTCATTTTTGAAATTTCTACGTATGTAAGTTGAAACACTCCACCCATAGAGCACAGAATTTAACAGCAAACAAATACACGAATCACACAAAATTTAAGTATTTAAAATTTTGCGTACAGAGTAACAAAAGCTTGTTATAGGTTTTAACTGTAATTCAAAACAATGGCTGAAAGTCAACATAATATTGTTATCAGAGCGCCGACACTGAAGCATGCCCTCAAAAGGAATGCAATGATAAGAAAAGGCAAAACAAATATTGTCTGGAGGTGTTAGAACTGCATACCGAGGGAGTGTACTGCATGTGATAACGATGTCAGCTCCAACGTAATAAATGGAGTACAATTTTAAGAAAATACCTAGACCTTACCCTTCTAGGTACTCGAATTCGAAGTAGCTGCTTGGGCTAATCTTAAATTAAATTTTACTTATATATAGATTACTATTTAAAATTTGTAATAATATTTTTTATGCGCAATCAATAATAATATTAAATTCAAACGTATTCAAACATAATAAACCAAAGTGACGGTTAATTTAAAAAACTTGTAAGATAATAAATTCTTATTAGTTATAAATTCTTACTCGTATTAACAATTATAATTATCACCAATATAAAATTGGGACAATTAATAACTTGTAATAACATACATGAAATACGAGTACAGATGATAAATAGGTTTTAGAATAATAGGTTATTAATTAGAGATCTCGAATACACGGCTCGAATTTCGCCCTTCGGCTGTTGTGGTCGTTGGGAACGTTGCAAGGTTAATGGGAACCCAATACTCTGGTCCAATTCAAATAGAGGCGAATAACAAAAGTTCTCAAAAAATACTAACCTGATTTTCCGCTCCGCGGGCTCCCGAGCACCACAACCCTTATACGATTTACAGTCATCTTCATTTGGACAGTTTTTGTTTTGCACTACAATCGAGAAATTCCGCTCAAGTGGACATTATAACATTGGCACATTTATATACTAACACTCAGTCTATGTACACTTTTAGCGAAAAAGTTCGGAGTTCAAAGTTATCGTAAATGCGTTCGTGAAAGCGACCGATGCCGGAGCGGTGGTTGTCGCGATGCGTCTGTACGCCGCAACGCTCGCCGTGCGACTGCCGGCGTCAAGCCGCTGCTCCGTCAAAAACGTGCGCGTGCGCCGATTATACAGCCACCGTTCTAGTTTGCATATATACACTTTATGGAATGCCATATCTTTATCTCGAAGTAATTAAATCAAGATAACAAAATCACACGTCTATCATTAATCATTATTGACATATGATGAAACGAGCGTCGCAATCGGATCAGATAAATAAATATGGACACATTCCACATTTCTATTGGTGGCATTGAAATAATATGACGGAAACTGTCACAACTGTACAGTAGAGTATAAAGATTAATGACGGGTTCAATGAGTCCTTCCAGCAACGCAATCATTGTATCATAGTCTTGATGTATTTTTACTTATATTGCAACTTGTAGCGAAACATAATATCAATAAAATTTCAGCAACACTTAAAAAACATGAGTTTAAAATGCAAGACCTAGTTATATGGCTCTTATCGTAAATACATCAAAAGTATCGTAAGTAAGTTTCGCACTCATGTAGTTCGACCGGGAAGATACCACGCCACCCTCATAATCCTCCGTGAAGCAATTAATTGCATTTCGGTTTGGAAAGGCGTGGTTGTAGACTATATTTAAATGCGAGGCGAACATCTTAGTCCTCAAGGGTACGTGTGTCACCTGTGTCACCTGTGGTCAACCTCAAGAACCATACAATCAAACTCCGGGATAATCACAATTGTCCATGGGCGGTAGTGACCACTTACCATCAGGTGGACTGCATGCTCTTTGGTGCATTAACACGATAAAAAAGAACTTAATGAAAACTATTATAATTATACGGCATTTATGGAGTGATATATGGATTTGAAATTGACCATTGATTTACTAAGCATTGCAGGAATACGTAATTAAAACATATATAAAAATACGTGGGAGCGATGATTATAGCTATAATACACAAAGCTGACACAAAGTATGATTTAACTGACAATACACAAGACCTCTTATTTTCTCTCCGCTAAAAACTATTGACAATAAGTACAAAATAAATCTGCAAGCATCTACCTAAAATAATTTTGGATCGATTCAAATCAGTGTTCATTCTGACCTAATATGTCCATCTACCTGGCCGGGAATCGAATCTAGAACTTCCATTTGTCACGGGTACAATTTCTACGATAAGATACGATGCATTAATCATCATCATGCTCTGCATTGCATCCTTAATGAAACAACAAAGGTAACAAAATATGTAACTGTAAAAAATACCAATGTTAATCACGATCACGCTAATATATCTCAAGGTACTGCGATAATTAAAAGCAGTCGAAAGTGTGTATATCGATCCTTAACACCTTTAGGTCTTTAGGTCTTGCGCAAACAAACCTGTCGTGAGGTCCGGGAATCTCGTTGAAGGGTTCAGTCATAATCGACATCGATTTTCTTTACGATAAGTGTGATAAGTGCACCAGGTAGATAAATAATTCTTATCCTTGCTATCCGGATAGCATTCAACGCAGAGTTCCTTAAAACACGGGTACTACTACAGTAGTACAAAAGACAAAGAATAAAAAGACTAATTATTACATCTAAGGAAGTGTTTGTTGAAATTATTAGGGATATTTGTGGTAATTATCATTCGGCAATACTCACATTGCTGGAAAGATTTTTACGTAGGTTTCGCATTAGCCATCAAACAAAATGTAAGTCTTCATTTTTAATGAACAAGAGAAGCGGAGACAATATGCCTCCTTGCGATACGCCAACAGCAACATTCGAATATAATGACGTCAACTTGTAAAACACTTCAACTAGCTCCGTACTTATGCATGATACCTGCAGATAGAGTTTTTTCTATTCAAAACTAAGGGTTTTTTGAACACTATCAGTATACTATGATGCATACCAAAAACTACATCGCACCGCAATGGAATGTAATGACGCAGAACAGTGACGTACACAGTATCCTGCTATACTATGTTTATCATCAGTATGAGTGCGATACGTGCCTGACCGCACCAGCTGTATAATCCAAAAAAAACATACCTACGTCAGCAATACACCACCTGTTAGAGCTCTGATCAAAGATTCTTTGACCGACTGAAGGTATCCTAGATTTTTTTTAGTTATCAGTTTAATTTTATTCTTATGATACTAAGTATTTGCTATTTTTAATTATAGACGGATAAGGTAAAGAAAGTAAATAATATCGCAATTTCAAATTCTACTTCGATAACTATTACACCAACCTCATGGATACTGGATTTGAGGAAATAATGTTCAAAGTTACAATGAACTACTTCCTAGGTATAATCTTTATACAAAAAAAATAGTTCTGTAAGGGTAAGATACGTCCAAAAATTTGTCCTACCTTGTATGAGTGTTCGTAATCGACTTAATTTGAAGTCGGTTAAAAACAATGCTATGGCGATGGTTACATCCAGGGATATGATTTCATGTTGAGTTATAGGATTAAGTCCTATCAGCGTTCCATATTTATATATTTTTTCTTTTATCGTATCATGGTAGCAAGACTCCACTGGATGATAAGTGGCCACATCCACCAATGGACATCATTAATCATTTCCAAGTACGATTGAAACTGAGCTTAATACAGATGTGTTGCTGCCTCTGAGGACCTATGTTTGCCTCATAAAGCGCGTAAGTATAGCTAGAAACCACGTATCTTCAAACCGAAACACAATAATTGCTTCACATAGGATTATGAGGGTGGTGATTATATCTCCTCGGTCGAACTACAAGAGTTCTACTACCTGGCGAAGTCAAGTCACCATGTCAAGGTGAGAGCGACATGGAGGCGCCTACCGCTATAAATTAATTCGCGTTCAAGTGTAATTGGATCCGTTCCGCCTACGCCAGCGCCCCTACATTCCCGTCCTACGGAATACACTAGATTAGCATAAATAAACAGGGACACCTAATTTATTGGTTTGTACTGGTCAGATTGCACAATTCGAGAAAATTCATCGTATTGTAAGCGCCAAACTAATAATAAATGCAAACTTAACTAGTATGCACATTAGTTAATCAATAATACTCATGTGTTTGCGAAGTATACGATATGGAATGTGCATAACATGCGGAATTGAGTGTATTTGCTTTTTAAAATATACGAATGAAGAAGCAAAAACTTGCAAGGATCCACTTGAGTTTATCTTGAAAGTGAAAGATTTGTTCTTAATTTTTTTTTATTAATCGATATTAATATTATTTTAAAAAAACCACAGAAATTTTAAAACTGTGATAGGTAAATTATACATACCTGTTAAGCGTTTTATTTTAAATAGGTTCCATTAAAATGAAATGAGTACTTCGTAGTTTCCTGTATACGTGAATCCAGCTAAATAAACTTCGAAAACCAAAATAAATTTTCTTGGAAAGCTTTACGACGATCCGACTGAAAGCAGACAGCTAGGCACGTTAGCTTTTAATAATATTCACGCGATGCAATGCAACATCACAACATAATACATAGTTTCGAAAATCGAAGAAAACGCATTTGCATAGAAGTTAGAACCAGATGTGCGTTTCTCTGCTCATTAAGGAAGCTTGGATTTGAAAAAACGCTGCGTCGGGTTCCCGCAAATTGGTCGTTACAACTTCCTCGAATAGCGCTGTTCAGCCACGAACTTGGCGTGATTGCGACTGGCAACACACGACGCGTTTTAAGACAATAATTAATTAATATATTTAAAAGAAATATACATTAAAAGAAGAAGAGGCTATATATATACTTCAGTAACGTGACTGACAACGCAATCAGGGAATCAACAATTTTTACCACCTTTAATACGAAATACGTCGAAATGAAGTTCATTCCATATCTTCCACGTACGCGGCAAAAAGTATAATATGTAATTCGGATCTTAGACTATAACAGATAATTGCTAATATTGTCGTGTCGCCTTAATCTATGGCCTCTGGCCAGGCTCTTAGATGATTCACGTCACCCCGTGCCAACCGTTCATCGTACGGACAAAGTATGGACGTTACGACTTTGGACCTCTACTTAGTAGTACAACCGAACCTATTCAATAGTGGAAATTTATTGCCAGGCGTATATGTAGTTCGCAGGTGGTAGTCATGTAGTTCGACCGGGGAGGTACCACCGCGATCCTCGTAATCCTCCATGAAGCAATTTATTGTGTTTCGGTTTGGAGAGGCGTGGTTGCCGGCTATACGGGTATAACCCGAGGCGAACAACCACAACGGTCAACCTCAAGTATAATTTAATCGTACTCGGGAATGACCATTAATGACCATTATGAGCGGCATGACCACTTACCATCAGGTTGACTGCATGCTCGTTTGCTACCTTAAGACGATAAAAAAATGTAGATAGATACGCGTATGTTATAAGGGGACATTGACATGCCATAAAACTATTACGAGAATAAATATTATGAATAGTTCAAGGAACAATCATATCGATATAATCGATATCCCATTCCTGGCGCAAAAAAACCCCTTAACACGAATGTATTTGCTGTAAATTAGTTCTTATCACTTACAAGTAGTCCAATACCATTGACCGATAAGTAATTAAACCAGCGCCTGAGCTGCGAACGGAACGTCCAACGCGATTCTGACGTAAATACTCTTCACCCTAGCCTTGTCTTTTTAATCTATACCAATAATTTAAAGCTGATGAGTTTTTTTTTTTAACGCGCTAATCTCAGGAACTACCGGTTGGAATGATTTTTTTTGGGTTGAATAGTCAATTTATTGAGTAATGCTTTATATAACTTCACGTTTATTTATTTATTTATTTATTTATAAGATCACTCACATACTGTACACTAAAAACAATCATGAAAACTAAATATAAT